>VYXC01000508.1:97311-177383 GCA_013397175.1 Platysteira castanea
AAAAAAACCCACCCCAAAACCAAACAGTCTATTTTCAGAAAAAAACCCAACTGCCAGATTAATATTCTTTCTCTTCCTCCTTCTCTTGCTACTCTGCATGCTGTTGCCTGCTGCCCTGGCTCTGCTCCTCACCACCCAAAAACCAAGGGTTTCACTGGCTTTGGTCTCCCCATGAATCTGTGTGAGTTATCAGGCAGCTCCAGCTACCCCTTCTGCATTATTTTTCACTGGAGTTTTGACTTGCTAGAGCAACAGTAAATCTTTAATTCATTTCTTTCCACATCCCCTCATTGCTTGCAGGGTCAGACAGAGGGAACCTCCAGCCCCACCAAACAGAAACTACTCTCAAAATGACAAATGCTCAAGGCATGAACATCTACACACACTCAGGTGTTATATTATAGTGGTAACTGGATCAGCCAGGATACCAATAAGACAATGCAGACTTCTGGCTTGTTCATTCAGGTAAAAAAATAGATGGTTCTAACAAAAATACATCTTTATTGATCTGGGGATATTCTTAATAGTAATTAGATGTGAAATGTGTATAATAAAGTCTGTTAATTTTTTTTTCAGTTGCTGGAAGGCACATTCCTCCCTGCATTTCAAGCACCAGCAATTCCAAAACAACAAGGAGGTATTTATGCATGTGTAAAAGATCTCCCAATGTGTTATAGGGAATGACATTTCAAACACTGAATTGCTTATATCCAAAGTAAACTGAAAATGACTCAAAACTAGACTGTCTTTTCAGATCTGCCCCAGCTCTCACAGCACTGAGGCCATCCTACCCAAGCCAGGGCATCTCCTTTCAGTTTCATTTCTGTTCTGCACTGTCCCATGGCATTCATGAAAATGACATTTACTCACGGGTATACTTCCCTAAATCAAATATCTATGATATATCCATTCAATATTCCAATCAAAAAGCAATTCTCTGTGCCAACTACACTCACTTGAAGAAATGCAGAGAGCAAGAAGAGAAAGTTAATTTTTTAGCTGTGGTGGCTGTTTATGAAACAACAGTTACTGAGGAGCCATGGGCACCGTGTCATAGTGGCCACACACCTTTACTGCACAAATCCCAGGTAACAACTGCCTGCACATTTTTAGCACAGCTATCCGTGCTGTGTCAGTGGTAACTGACAGAGAACTTGTAAATCTTCTAAAGGAGTGAAAATGCTTCACCAGGTCACTTGAAGGATATGCAGGAAGTCATTCAAGCACGACTGCTGGTCATAGAAGAGCTCTGCATATACGCACGTTGAAGGGAAGTCCTTGCATATAGTGCCCTCATTTATTCTGAGCACTGTGTGTGACCTCCTTGAGAGGCTGCAAGAGCTTTCCCTTCAATGTGGACTCAAACAGAGAGCTAACACCCCCAGCAGAGTACAGCTGTACCTCAAGGTAGCAGAACTATGGCAAGCAGCAAACTATCCCAGGTGTGAAATACTTCAGCACCAAAAAAAAAAAAAAAAACCAAAAAAACACACCAAAATAGATCATATAAGATCTAGACTTATCTTGTTCTTTATATTGCAAACCCTGGCTCCTAAATCTTTTCTTTTCTTTGCCACAGGAAAACTTTTCCAAACAGGAACAGCTGAGAAGCAAAACTGTCCCTGTCTCTGGAGACATTCTTCTTCCTAGCATGTAATAGACAGAGAAAACAACTGATATGCTAAGACTTGAAGAGTTCAAGGAAAAGAGCAGCCAATAGCAGTACCAGAAACATATCCTAAATTTGCAACGCTGCATAAAAGAGCCAGAAAACAAATTTCTGCCTGCAATCTCCTTTTTTGACAACAAAGGTCAAAGAAAGTCTTACCTAGTACTGTCCATTTTTTTTTTTTAATTTCCTTCCTGGTGCACAGGGTATACATCTTGCAAAACATATTTTAGCAGGAAGTCATGGTTATACACATCAGAATTTTTTTGTCTCATGAACCTGCACTAAGATGGCGTAAGATGGCATTAAGACTAGAGAAACCCAGAGTGTCTTATAAATAGTTCAGTTGTGGGTTGACTTTGTTTGGTTTTTGGGTTTGGTTTATTGGTGGGTTTTTTGGTGTTGTTTTGTTGGGTTTTTTTAACTAATACCTAGAAATATATTCATATATCTCAGGTGCAAACTATCTGTGTGCTCACAAATTCGGGCGATAAAGAATCTCCCTTTAACACAACATAACCACAGTTAAGCAAACATAATTTTAACCATGCACTGTATTTCCACGTTTATATAATATTAGATTGGACCCAATAGCTAGGCAGAGGACTCTAGCAGGGGTGCAATTATTATCTTGAAAAGTCATTTGCAATATCAGATTAAGCTAATCTACACCTTTTCCCAGGTGCCAGCTGGGAGTTGCTGGCTCTGGTATGAAAGTGTTTACTCAGTCAGGGACTTGAGAATTAATCACAACTGACGGAATGAATGATACTTCAGTTGGATAAGGTCCTCCAAGAATTCATGGCACTAAGGGGGCCATAAGGTAAGAGATGACAGTGTGTGGTTGGGTTTTAGCAGATATCAGCTCTGTGGTAGTAGAGTGAATTTAGATCAACTTAAACTTCTGGTAAACATGACCATAAGAAAAAAAAGGCAAAACTCCACTCCAAAGGAGATTAATTGGATGTAAAGTGAGGGGGTTTGGATGACTAAGAAAATGGGGGTTTTGTTTTGATTCGTATTTAATTAGATGAGAGACAAATATTGCATCACATGCTGTTAGGGCTTAACACCAGGCAATCAGAAATATGAAGTTCAATGTTATTTACATTTGTTTTCTCTCCCCCTCCAAAATATGTTCTGGTCTTCACACTCATTAAATAGTCAATTACAGAACTGGTCTTGGTTTATTAAAATGAAAAAGAAATTTCTCCCTTTATTCTTTACAAAAAGTCCTAATAAAATTTTAGGATTTGCCCAACTCAGTGTTATTAGGTAACCCTCAGTGTCATCAACATCATCACTGCACTGACTCTCAAGCTGGCTTATTGCTCCAGTACCATGAGAGAAAAGAGGTATTCACCATCATTATTCATGAGATACAGGATGCATTCTCTGCCCCCACTGTAGCAGCCTATTTCAGACATGAAGTACCTGAGGTGCACGTAAAATTAATCATTTTGCCCTAAGATGCAGAGCCCAGAGTTAGTCAAAGCTCTGTATAGTGTCCCAAAACCAAATGCTAAATTCCACTCAGGCAAAATTCCCTAAGTGGGAATAAAATTATTTCACATTTATCTCCTAAGGCATATATTTTACAAGGAAATAAAACAAAGATGGTAAAACAGCTTCCCCTGGACTGATGCCAGCAGTCTGGCAGAGAATCTCTTGGTGTGTTTTGGATATAAATAGGAAATCTTTTATGTTATTAAAGAGAAAATTATTACCCAGAAATGTTCCAGAGAGAAAGTTAGTAGAAACAGCTTGAAAAACATTTTCTTGGGTGCTATAGATGTCTTCATTACAGTCACTGAAATAAAAGAAAGATGCTGTTTAGACTTGATTTTATTACGAAATAAGACATTTCAGGAGCTTGTTGTAGAAGATAATCTTGGATTGTGAAGTAAAATGTTATTTCTATTCAAGTAAATCAAAAAATAAAAACATAGGTCTACAGCTAAGACTTTTTTGAATAACCAAGTGTTCACAAGTCAAAGAACCTTCATAGTAAAATCAAACAGATGAAGGCACACAAAAACCCTTGAAAGTGGTCATTCTTCATTTCAAAGGACATAACATGATCCAGAGCCTGTATTCCTCAATGAATGAAAACCTTGGACAAAGAGCTGCCTGATCCACTGGAATATTTAGGGAAGAAAATCTGAGAATAAGAAGGATATTAAAAATAAGGAGAGAATCAAAAAAGAGCACAGACATCTACATATTGAATGCCAAGTCAGGCAAAGTTTGCTATGGTAATAACCAAAAATAATCAAGCTGAATTCAGCTTTCTGAAAGAGGGCAAGGAGAAAATTTGTCCAGCCATATAAATAAATTATTATAGAACAAGGACACAAGAATACTAAAAAGGTAAAGCACGAAAAGGTGTTGGTGTAGTCCAAAGCTAAATATACTTTGGTTAGCTTCCAAGACTGATGATGTAGAAAACTAATGCAAAAAGAAACTAGATAATGAAAACGCATATTTAAAACTAGAAATTGTCACAACTGCAGAGGAGAAAAAGCATACAGAACATAGGGCAGGTAATGAGATAATTTGCTCAGAATTGGTACTGAATTTGTAAATCCCACAGCAAGTATTTTAGCAAATCCTTCTGCATAATTGAAGGTAGCAAATGAGGTATCTATATTTAGGAAAGTGATGTGAGCAATTTCAGTCTAAACTCCAACACAGCAAGCTGGAGAACAGACTTGGAAGAAGGGAATGACTGAAAACTTAGAGGTAGCCGAGATGAAATATAACGTATTTTGCTAAGGAGACTTCTTAAGAGATTGACTTGGAAGCCTTCTTTGATGGTCTTTGGCCAACTAAGTGAAGTATATCTCATTTATCTGGATTTTAGTTAATGTTTAATGTTCTTCTGTAAATATGTGAACATTAGATAGGCTGGAAAATGTAAATAAAGGAACCATAAGGAATACATGCTATCACAGTATCTGATTTGTTTTAACTGCTTGTTCTTCATTTATGGTACAGTCTGTTAAAAGAGTAAGTGAGGTCTAACACCCGGGAAGAGCAGAGGCTTGTCCCTTCTCTTGGAGGCAAATAGAAATGCCTGAAGGTCAGCAGCTTTGAGAGACTTCTGTGAGTTACAGGCCAAGGAATGAGAGAGAAAATAGACAAGGCTGGGAGCTGGAGCTCAGGCTGAGAAACTCAAATGTTCCTGTAAGGACAGGAGAGGGCAGGCAGGTGTCAGAGGGGATAGAAAGAGTTTCCAGTCAGCTAGAGATGAGTGGGAAATTTGCTGCAACTCAGATGTCATTGAGCTAACTGAGGGTAAACACAAAAGGAAAGAGCTTTCCATACAGGCCAAGTGGGCATCAGGTAAATATCAGGTGGCATTTTTTTACTAATGTCCCTTGCCTAGGTGCATTGCATTTTCTCTGTTTTGGGAGTTAATTATTAATATTCTAATTAAAGGTGGTATTTTGAGTTCAAAATTTTGGGGCAGTTTGCAACAATTTCAAAGATGAAGCTGATTTCAGGATCTAACTGATTTCAAAGATGAAGCTGATTCAGGATCTTGTCAAGCCAGGGAGGAGAATAGCATAAACAGTAAATGAAAATGGATAGGGCTAAAGAGAGGGGTATTTGGCAGAAAAGAGGTAACCAGTGTAGTTCATCAGGAGTCATTGTTTACATTAGTGACTATAGAACACTACAGTCCATGCTCATGAAATCAATCCCTGGCACGATACTGAAAGTATCATCAAGGCAGGGAAGGTTGAAGTATCATACATAGAGAAAGACATAATTAAAGGAGTAGAAAATACAAAGTAATCAAATAGTATAAAACTAACTAGCAATATCAGTTCTGAACATGTAGGAATAACCACATTAAATTAGAACCTCTTCATTTGAAACAGCAGAGAAAGGTAATGTGTTTTCGATCACAAGATTAACTCCGTAACCCATGTGATGTGACCAGAGCAATGTAAAAGTGACTCTATGATGTTGTGGTTTCTAGTAGAACAGTAATACTGCTGATACCTGTCTCATTGCATAAGGCATTGCTAAACACTTGCCAACAATACAGAGAACTTGTCTGATCCTCTGTATTAAACAGTTGTAGAATCATAGAGTGGTTTGGGTTGGAAAGGACCTAAAACACCATCTCGTTCCAACCCCTTGCCATGGGCAGGAACATCTCCTACTAGACCAGGTTGCTCAATGCCCTATCCAACCCGACCTTGCAAAGAAAATATGATGTCAAACAACAAGAGATAAGGAGGAAGAATACAGGGCTGAGCTTCCATACTTTGTGAGAAGAATCAAAGCAAGCATGGCAAATTGAAGCCTGAGAGGGCAATTTATTCCTTTCTATAAATACGTGAGTCAAGTAAATGATAAGCATTGCAAAAAAAATCAGCAAAGGGAAAAGGGCAATTCGGAAGTAAGAGTTATGTCCAGAGTATTCCCACTAAGACATTTACAGAAATCAGAAGGTTTCTAACAGAGCAAAAAATGTAACTTGCCTTCTCTTAAATTGTTTCAACATCCCCCCGTCTTACTGCAGGAAATAACTTGGAATTATGCAGCAAGTGCTAAATTATATCTACATGAGAGCCTGAGGAAAGAGAAAGTGTCTTGGCTTGGTAGTATAATTTTCCAAAATTTCAGCAAAATTGAAGAAAAATGGTAAACAAAAAGAGTCCATAATAGCCATGGAAATGACAATTTGGAAAATAAATACAGTTAAATTT
Source organism: Platysteira castanea (assembly GCA_013397175.1). Taxonomy (NCBI): domain Eukaryota; kingdom Metazoa; phylum Chordata; class Aves; order Passeriformes; genus Platysteira; species Platysteira castanea. The sequence continues at coordinate 103,705 of VYXC01000508.1, forward strand.
TCATACCTCTCTTTTCTCAAGTGTTTTCCCAAGTGTCTTTGCTTTAATGAGAAAATTATCCATGACCAAGTCTATTAGGTATCAGATATAATATCAAGTGCAGTTATAAAATTCATCCTCAGGTTCTTGATGAGCAGAACATTCCCATGTTCATGTCCTCCAAAGGCAGAACACATTCCTTAGCTGGGTTTTGGCTGGCAGCTGGAAGTATACTTGAAAAAAAAAAACCTACTATGAAAAGTCAGTGCTTTTACTGCATGCATGAGAGAATGAGGAAGAGAATTTACCACATAAAACAGGAGGTTGTCAAGCTGCTTAATCAACTACTACAAAGTCCTAAGATACTATGAAGAGGGAACTATAAGAAAAATTATCCCAAATGACCAGGACTGCTATTTAACGCTGAAATAAGACATTAGTTACTATCTTGAGCATGTCTACATTTCATTGCACTTTAAAATATGCCCTGTAAATTCCACATACAGCATCACAGCCTAACTGTATTCAATAAAAAAATGGTGTGTTATCATCTTTGGGCTGTCAAACCTGAATCTGCAGCATCAAACAGTACCACAAGCTTCCCCTAAATTATGGATTGTAAAACAAACCATGATTGATTCCCTAATTTCCATTTTAATGGCACTACAAATGGTAATATTTACACCCTTTTTGGCATTATACCTCATTTTTGCACCACAGAGACTGATAAATTGCATTTTATGTCCATTACTAAGGACATAGATTGTTTACAATTTACTTATTCTTGACAGTTTAGATTTACATGTACTGGATAGAGAATAAATTTATCTTAAACCTAATATTTGTTTTCTACAGGAGTTCCATCTCCAGAGTTGTACTTGGATCACAAAAGTAAATAACCAAGTAAATAACCAAGGAAGAAAAAGTAGATGACATCTTTAGGAGGCAAATCCTGTTGTTTGCTGCAGCAGAAACAGCACCAAATCCTACAAGAGGAGATTAATCTACAAAATAGAAGAGAACACTGATCTTCTGCTGTTAATGTTTACTTCTGAATGTCTATTTTTACTGCCTTTTGGAGACAGAGGATCCAAAAGAGATATGGGGACACAGAAAAAAAGGCCAACACTTTTGAATTTTTTAATTAGTGATACTGACTTTGATCTAAGTTTTCAAGACAGCTCTTTTACAAAGTCAGTAAGTAAATGAAATGTTACATAAGCCAGAGATAGTGATGGTGAAGAAATAAGGATTCAATGGCAAGGACTCTTCCAAGGGTGTTCCTTGTCAAACAGAGAATGCAACCTAGCACAACCAACTATGCAATTCCAGGATTTGCTTTAATATCCCTTGTGCTCTAGGTACTAAAGCTTCCATAGCAACCTCTGGAGGACCTCTCAAAATGGACTTTGTTGAGGAAAGTGTTTGGGAATGCCTGTAGGCTGATCCAAAATCCTTTAGAGGATACACTGCCTGAAGTCTGCCTTCAGCTAATCCATCAAACCTGTTATTTTCTCATGCAAAACAAACATGTGCATTACCAGTAGGGTTGATCAAACCTAGGCAAGTGTGACGTCCAATTTTTACCTGTCTGCTCAAATCATGGTATGTTAAAGCTGACACAACTGCATTAGTGGCTGCCAAAGAGAAGAGTCTGCCACACTTGAGCAGCTGAACTCAGCTACAAGTTTTCAGCTATTTGGCTCAAGCCACATTGTTTTCACTCTCCTGGTTACTACCAGCCTGAGACTTGGACAGCTTTATGTGGAAGACAATGTTGTGCTATGCCCTGGTATTTCTACTAAGGCATGGCTTCGGAGACTTCACCCTACTGAGTCATAGGAAGAGTAAATTTATTAAAAAGAAAACAAACAAAAAACCCAAACCCAAAAATATTCCCCCTAAACTCACCAAAACAAACAAGTTATTTTCTCCTCTGTAAAGGTAATCAGAGCTAAAAAATTCCAGTTTTCTGAAACAAAGGAAAATTATGAGCTCTCTTAAGGTCACTGAAGTAGGAACCCTCATAAGGGGTTGGACTAGATGATCTCCAGAAGTTCCTTCCAAACCTAACTATTCTCTGATTCTGTGAAAGAAACTAGCATACAGTTTTACACAATGTTTTCACTGCCCAGCTCAATTCCTTGGGAAGAATGCTTTGCCTTGCAGGTCTGACTGCCCTGCTGATAGTAAGGGAGAGAAGAAAAGCATATGAAAATAAAACAACAATGAAAAAATTGGAATGGCCTATTAATCTAGTAAAGCTATAAAAGTTGTCATCTTTTCACCATCATTGGACAGAGATGATTTGGTTAAGTTCTTATTTTATGATTGTTTTTAAAGCATCACTTGCATCTAGTGTAGGCTTCCCAACACTTGCTTTGTCTAAATTCATTACTATGGATGAAGTGCTGCTCTGTGTGTATTGTCATAAATGCATATAAAGCTTGAAGCATCAGTATGGAGCATTTGGCTTTATTGCTTTGGCTTTGCTCAGTCTTATGTTGGAGTGCTGAAGTGCTGGACCTTGGCGGGTTTGCCACAATTGTTTATCACTGAAGTATACAACAGTACTTTAAACTTCTCTGCTTTCAGCATATTCACATTTATGGCATTTGTAAAATACTATAATTCAATTGAAAATGGGATTTTATTGTTCAGAACAGACAGAATTTACCTCACATGAAACACAATAGTTTGTACAAGTCTGTGAGTGTCTGATTTTTGTGATTTTACTTTTTTCTCTCTCTTTTTTTTTTTTCCCCCCTCCTTTTAACATTGTACATTGCTATTGTTAGGGAATAGAGTTAGGAAGCTATGGCAACTGGGAACTGGGCAACATCACATATTTGTGTTACATTAGAAATAGTTGTGTTTGTGTTTGAAAACATTGCATTAATCTATCTGTTCCTATCTGTGAAAACTAGCAGCAAGTATTAGCACTGTGGGCTGGCTGGTTTTTCTATTATATGACATCTCCAGAACAGAGCAGTTGCTTTTTCTTGGTTTTGTTACATGCAAATTTTGAGCCTCTACTGCACTGGTCCGCAGTGGTGTACAATCCACGTACATCCCTTATCTGCTCTTGTTTTTATTTCAGACAGTGATCTGAACCATTTAATACATCTTTGCACCAAATAGGTTGTCTAAAGTAAATTCCTCTGGCGACCAGTTTTGGGGACTGGAGCCCACCACATCACATATTTTCTTTCTGCATGCAGCTCCCTGCTGAGGGCAGCAGTCCTGCCCACCTCGGGGCACTTTGGGGCGCAGCCTCCCCGCCTGCTCTGCTGGTGGGACAGACAGATGGGTGACATCTGCAGCAACTCAGCACGGGGACCATGAGAGGAGAGTGGTAGCATGCCTTTCTGCTGTCCTGTGGATCAAGCAGCTGCACAGAATAATAGAAACAGGATGCAATCCAGATAGAAACAGAGGCAGTAACATCCAGAATCTCTTACCTGCCAGTTCTGAGACTACAAAGTGTGAAGGAGGGACACATATCCCCCAGGATATAATCAGTTAAGGTGCGCATGTCAAAGGTGGTTAAAATCAGCATAAACATTTTTTTCTTTTCCATTTCTTGTAGTGAAACTTGTTCCTTAAACAGCGAAAATTTCCATTTTCTACAGTTTGAGGAAATGCATTGCAAAAATTGACCTGCCCTTGGGAGAAACTCTCTGCCATTAGTGGGGTTTTTTTGATATTTAGTAACTACAGTTCGTTAAATGTATCGAAAACAAAAAAGGTCTCATGGTAACTTTAGCAAAAACATATGGAACATGTAGCACTGTACTTTGGACACAGACACAAGATATTGTTCATTCCATCATTGTTATTCAGGGAATATGATTCAGAAAATCAGTGGAAGTGAGCTTTTCCCTTTTTCTGAGTAATTTCTGTCTTGGAAGCTGGGTTTTCTGCTTCTTCATCAAACAGTAAAACTCCAAAAATAAGCAGATAACTTGCTTTCTATCACACCTCAGAACTCAGTGAGAGCTCCCACCGGGCCTACCATACCTTAATTTAAAATTGAAAAACTCTCTCGTTTACCCACAATTTACATTGTAACGTGTGAAAGGCTAGAAATCCCAGAGGGCAATGCCATATCTCCTGTCAGTTTGGATATGTTCTCACGGATCTTGTGAGTCTCTGGGATTTTACACTGCATGCCTGAAGGCAAACAGAAAGAAAAAAAAAAATTTAAAAAAAAGGAAGAAAAAAGAAAACAGGGAAATCTCATTGTGTCTTCAACATAGGAACAGCTCTTATATAGGATTTTTGGATTTTCACTGGCACCATGCAGACACATCAGACTTTGGATAAGCCTTCCTCTGCCCAGCACCAGTAAAGTCCCTCTATGGGAAACTTGAGTAATATTAGAGAGGCATTACATGTGTACCAGAACAAAGAATTTAAGTGGCCTCTACTGCCTCACTTCTGCACTTCAGCAGATCAACAACAACAGAACCAACTCCTTAAAATAATAAGTAGATGGAGTTTTAGATCTTCATGTCCCCCATTCTCCACACAATTTTATGATAAGTGAAGCCAAAGTGACAATAACGCAGATGGGAGAGAAAAACTGTCATGCCATTGCTAACAACAGCACAGCTCCCCCCTACTGCTTCATCCACATGGTTCAGCAGTGAAATGCAGTAACCACTCTTCTAACATAGTTAGGTCTATTCCATCTTTTTGCTCTATCTTTAGATGTCTCAAAAGCCCTGCTGATCAGGTCCTGGTGAGAAAGGCTTGTCTTACAGGAGTACATACACTTAGAAGGCAGTTTTCAGGCCACCAAAAGATTTTAAATAGCATTTGGGAACAGGAATCTACAGGATGCTGAGGTCAGAAGTTCACGGGGCTTTTTGTCGGAGAAGAATATACCTCAGGAGTTCTGCAGAGGATAGTAATTTGTCCTGCATCATTCAATATTTTCATTGCTGGTCTGGAGTCATATAGGAAATAATTGCTGATACAGAGTACTGATGCTGAACAGCACTGGGGAAGAGATCTTTAAAGATGAAGAAAAGAAGACTCACATGCAGTGAAGTGAATCATTTAGCAATATATAGCCCTGAAACTAAACATTTTTGACACAGAAAAAAAATGGAGATCCTGTATGCAACTGTTTCATGTTTGCTTTTAGTTTTTATGTAATTAATTTTGCATTGAAAAAATTGCTTCTTTCAATATAAATTCTTTGTTAACATAGTCCAGTTTATTATCTCCAAATATTTGTAACCATACAAATGTATTTGAGGGAATGGTGTTATTACCATTCCTTTTTATCCACTAGCTTAGACACTTGTTTACTGCTTGAGAGACCAGGGATCAAACCTTTCTGCCTGAAGGGATCTGAACTCACATGTGCCACACACCAGTAAAGTACAGTCTGTTTGGGCTGCTATGCTCAGTGTGAACTGTTTAAAATTCATTGAACCATCATGTGAAGGAGTGAATTATTTCACTACCTAGCTTGATCTGCTGGGCACTCTCCTAGGATGCTGGACATCTTCAGTCCAGTCCCTGCTCCAGTGAGTCTTTTAATATTAATATGAAACAACATATGACCAACAAGACAGAGGAAGGACACCTCAGTGTAGAATGATGCTATTTATATCAGCATGGTATGTATTTAGGGAAGCTTCTTGAGATATACTTGTTCAAATCTGCTCAAGTACAACAGAGAAATGAACACGAGCCTTTGGTCTTGCTGAGGATTTTGCTAACCCTTAGAAATTGGATAGAAGTAATCATTGACTAAATTATTCTTAATTCTAGCTCCTCGTTTTATTATTTGTCCTTTAAGTGTCTGAAAATAAAATATTCTGTTCATGTCCAGTGTAAGGCTTCATTAAACACATGACCATTTTTCACTTGTTTTCTAATTTGGCAAAGACAAAACAAACCAAAAAAGAAAATTTGTTTGAACTAAATGAATTTTTATTGATTACTTTATCCAGCTCGTGAAGAGAAAATAAATGTTTAATGATCTTTAATTGGATCCATTTTAGGGTGTAAGATCCTTAGCACTGGATTCAATTGTCACCTAAAAACTTTATCAAGCCTTTAATGTTCACTTACTGAAGTCTGAATAATCGCTTTGGTGGTGTCTGAAAACTTATTATGTGATTTTAATTACTGAGAGGACAATCAATCTATGTTCCCTGCAGCTATAACTGTGCAAATTTCTATTTAGCACCCATTTCCCTCATTTTCTTTTTTGGGTAAAGGAAAATTTACTAGCGTGAGTGTTTCCTCTACTGGTAAAAATACATATATTTCATTGTGGGGTTTACTTTGACTTGCCTTACATAAACAAGAAGATTGCCTAAGAGCAGTGCATTACTCAATATCAGTTTAAGGAATAACCTTTGGCAATAGCTCTGTATTTGCTTGTTCAAAGCTTTGTTTTGAGCAAGAAGTTTCACTGGCAGGGTGGCTTCTTGCATAGCTGATTTTTGCAACTAAATAGTCTAATATTGAATTGCCCCAAACCAGGCCAGGAGACACTTCACAGACAGAGTCAGAGAAGTGGGTATTTGCTTTATTCGGTGCCGGGTGTGTGGGGGATCGCTCCTCCAAACACACACCCCGGTGCTCCTTACAACACACTATTATGGGTTAAATTATGAATATTCATCACATTCTTTGGGACAGGCGTGGTTATACAAATTATGTCCCGGATGTCATTAATATCATTAGCATGCGTGCCACGCATGTGCTGTGCACTCTGGTGGTCACACTGAGGAAGGCTCCTCTTCTTCCTCGGGGGTCTTTTGATGAAGGCTGATAGTCTTCATCACAATGCACTTTTCATCTTTCTCCCTGGGGCGTGCATAGTCCTCTGAGGAATGATTCAGCAGCTTCTGAGATGTTCCTTGTCCCCCCTATCTTGACAAGATTAGAGTGAGCCTGGCTTCTTAGGTTTTGTAATTAACATTTGCTGTCGGAATCAACATTTGCTGTCTCCTAATAGTTAACTGTGCTTACATGAGTTAGTTATTGACCACCTCTCTCAGTATCAAAAGGAAGTTGCTCACTGTGACCTGTCTGGGCAGGAGGAGGTAGGGAGATAAATATTTTTTTCAGTTTTAGATTCTGAAATGCTTATCCCTTTTACCAATTAGTCATCTACAGATGAGGATTTCAACAGGAAAAGGATGGGAAGGCTGGAAGTCATCAAAAATCACTCTGACAAAGTGATATGTGCTGTATGACTGTAAAGCAAATGTAAACTGAAAACAGTCTTTGATTTTTTTTCAGTCCTACTTCAAGTCACTCTGCTGTAAATGAAATCAGAGCCCAAGATAACCCACCTCTTTCCCTATATCATACCCGTGCTGCCACTTTTTCTTTCATCCCTCTATTCTGCAACCACTTTCACAAGAACCTGACTGAATTCAGTGTGACCACTCTTGCTTAAATTCCCCGCTTTTGTAATCCTCAGCTAAACCAGGATCAGGAGATCACACAACTAACTCCCTTTGCAGTACTATCTCACTGCCTTGAAATAACATATCCAAATCTTCTGTCTAAGCTGATTTCTGGTAGTTATTTGACATGTTCATTTTTCTTAAGATCATGTAGCATTTAGACCTACCAACCAATTCATTTAATCAGAGCAAATTTCACTGTTCCCACTGTAGTTAATAAGGGAGAGTAGCAGTAAAAAAGTGTTTCCACTTGGACACTTTCTCTGGGCTATGATCATAAAGAGGATCTAGCTGATTTGCTTAGACCTTTAAATAACTTAATACTAGTGGAGCTGAATTTCATATGGCATTTGAATTAATTAAGCCTATTTCTTATCAGAATTATGGTTTAGAAATTTTGCTGTTCTTCAGGCTTCATGATCTGGCCATTCTTATGTTCCTATGTATTCATGAAAATATTTCACTAATACCTGGCATGGCTACATTTAAAATTATATGCAGCACAAAACATTTGGTTTTATGGATAACAATAATTTAAACAATTCCAAAGGCCATAACTTATTCTTTCTCTCCAGTGGATTACTTGTGCAGTAACAAATGAATAAATGATAGAATGAACACAAGGATGTTTAATTTTTCCATACTGAGAAATCTCTATTGCCAATTTGATATGTCTTGCACCTTTATTTTTATCAAATCAACGTACAAAATCTGTTGAAAGGCAAAAATAACCAAAGGCCACTTTGGCTTAGGAGTCTCATCAACCTATTTTTGGCTTCATTTCATTATAGAGAATACTCTGACAAGCAGGACAATGCAAAGTCCTGTTAAAAGCTTTGTGGAGTTTTGAAGTGTTACAGAAGTCAGTCCTGGAATCACCAAGATTCATTCCGTGTTGGTACTATTTTCCCTTTCCAAGAAATGATTACGTTAAAACCCTTCCATAGTAAAAGTTGCAGTTACTCAGGTTCCTTTCTTGTGAGCAGCAGAAGAGAAAAAAAATTATGAAGAATCAAGATAAGTATGCAGAAAACTATTCTGCAGATGCTGATCTTTCTGTATTAATGGGCAACATTTTAGAGGATACTTTATATACTGTACTGGCATATAGCTTTTCATTTGTACTTTTACTGGCTGTAACTTCACAGTTTTTCCAGTTTCATTTCACTGACTTTTAATTTCCACCTCGTGCAGCTGAGCTTATTTGAGAGTAAGAGAGGAGGAAAGAGAAAAGACTGTAGAAAGAAATCAACCTGTGAGAAAGTGCAGGAACATAATCTGAAAATATGATCCAGACTGTCACCATGATTAATATTTCTGCCCTTCCTGTCATCTTCTACTCATCAAGGCTCCTTTTGCCTGTGGTCTTGAAACTAGGAATATCACTTACTCTTGATTTTACTTTACCTCCAGGTCTTTTCCCCTTTTGCTCCATCCTTCCAAAATTTTGCCTTGTTCTTTTTTGCTGTTATACTCTCCCTGTTTCCCTTTCCATTACCCACAGGCTATCCTGGTAAGTTTGCTCTTCAACACCATCCACCTGAGAGAGGAAGGTGGATTGAGTTAACCACCCACTATCAGCAGAGACTCTCTGCTCAGCTCAGCCTCAGGTGATGACTTCCCTGCTTATGCACAAACCCCACACCACTTTTCCAGGCACCATTTCTGCAGAAAGTTGACCCTGAAAGTCTCACCCTGCTTCAAGTAAATGTACTCTCATCAACCAAAATACACTCAAGACTAAGCACAAAGCAGAACAGAGACTTGGTGGGGTTAAATCTAATTTCTCTAATTTTTATCTAATTAATTCTACTTTGGTAAATAAGGAAGATGATAGAGAAAGAAAGATTACGATCAAATATAAGTAATTTGCAGATCTGCTCTACAGATAAAACCCAAATCAGTTTTATGGAAAAACAGTAGCAGAGTTCAGACCTGGTCTAAGCACAGTACAAGAATATAGAATAGTTTGACTGATGGAAAATTTCCTAATGCAAATTTTTAATTTTGATTGGTTGCAGCCAACCAAGTTTAATATTAGAATGATATATCAGAGCTTGGACATAAGGGAATCTTAGCTGATTATTGCATTCCAAACAGCAGAGTGGAGAAATGCCATCTGAAGAATTTACTTTTTAAATTTGCTATTTTTCATTTTCTCTAAGTTATTTCAACACTTAGAGCATGAAACTCAGCAATATGCCAGTCTGTCCTCCATCAGCTGTTGTACCCTAATATAATTTCTGATCAAACATGCTACAACACAGCTAAAAATGTGGATGATCCAAAAATTTCACCTACTTGCATCCATAATTAGTAGGTTAGGAATTAATCTCTTAAAATAATTCGACCTGTAGCTAGATATAAACATTTATCAGAATTCAATATTGCTACCAATCACTACAGGGGACTAAGAAAAAAAAAAGTGGAACAACATACCTAAAGGACAGAAATGATGATAAAAATAAACTTCTGTTGGTACTGTGTGCTTCACACAATCAATTTTTGCTTTGTCTCCAAGGGACTTTCTTCTTGAAAAATCTGAAGTGTAGCAAGTGCTAGGTTATGTCCTACAGCTGAATCAGCTGTGTCACCAATTTATCACATCTGGAAGACTGTTACACAGTTCATATCATTTATTTGTTTGCTAAAGTAGCTAAAGCCCAAGTTTTTACTTGAAGGGATTATCTACAGATGTTCCCTCTGATACAAAACCCGTCTGTGTTTCCCGGGAGCCATCTCATTACTTAAACACGGCTGTATCAAAAACTGTGCATTGAAATTCGAGTGCTCAACAATGAACTGTCACGTCATTCTGGCTGGAAAAAATGCTACCAGCTGTGCTGAATAAGAGTGCAACTGAGTACTAGGTAGTAGAAGAAAACATGAATAGCTTTTTCCTTTTTTGTTGTTTTAGGTTTATTTTTGAATTTTGTTTTCTTTTTTTCCTAGAAGTCCAGCCAAAATAAATTTCTTAGATCTCTCTATATTAAAGAACTTTCCTTGACACTATAACAACAAATAACTTGACTGATTCCATAATGTACTCTTTTCCTTGTGTTCCTATCCAGGAAGGTACTCTATTCCGTGAAATCATGGCACAGTTCATACAGCACATCCATCTCTCTCCATACTTCTGTGACCAAGCTGGGACACTGAACGTAGCACTGGCTGGCATCCTCTGACAGGGTGGGAGCCAGCAGAAGAAGCCCCACTGTCTGCAGAGCCATTTCTGTTTCAGACTTTTAAGTCAGGAAGAGAAAATTAGGGATAGGATTAGGAATAGTTCATGTCTTGACTTTCAATATGTCTTCATGTAGGTCTGGATGAGGGTAAGCAGAGAAGCTGTTTTCCTCCTCATATAACTGTCCAAATTCTTGCCTAGTTAATGGAGAAAAAATTTAGCTACAGAAAGTCCAATGTGCTTTGTTGACATGGTGTTTAGGGGCATGGTTTTGTGGTGGAGCTAAGTGTTAGGTTTATGGTTGGACTTGATTATCTTAAAAATCATTTCCAACTAAATGGTTCTGTGATTCTATGAAAAGGATCTCTCCTCCAATGAGTTACACAACAGAAGAGAACAAGTCCTTTTGCTTAGATTTGCAAACTACCACTCTCACTAAGAGTACAAGTAATTCAAATGGAAATACTAGATATCTTAATCTGCCCAGTTCAAGGGCTCTCTTACAAAGGTAACTGGAAAAGAGCAAAGGGGGATGATACCAGCAAATTGAAAGACACATTGCATGAAGTCTCTGCAAGGAAAGAATATCTTTGGTCAGTCTGAGGAATATTTTGTCCATGTGTCTCCAGTTCCACATGAGCATCTTCACCTCTGAGGCACAGGATACTCAGAGTGAAAGCAATCACTCCTTGCATCCCTCAAGAGGCACCTCTAGGCAGGGAGGATCACATGCCATTATAGCAAAATTCCAGAGAGAGGAGGGACCCAAACTCTGTCCTAGGGAAAGTATATATGGTTACAGAAACCTTAATAATTTTTTACGGGGAAAAAAAAAAAAAAACAAACTTTTTTTTAGAAGTAAGAATAATCTTTGTAAAGGAAGGAAAATCCTCCTTTCAGCTTCTCTATCCCACTCCAATTGAGTCTTAAACTAGCATTGATTTACCTCTTAGCTGGCCTCCCTTTGCCGTGACATTTCCAGGTTTTCCAGTATACATAAAAAGATGAGAGAAGTATGTAAAGAGTAGGAAAAAGCAACTTCAGCCTTTAAAATCTGCCTGGCAGAAACAGCCTTGAGAAAAACTTCAGGGAAGTAGAAGAATACCTAACCTCTCTCCGGGCTAGGGCAGAGGAAAGTTGTTAATGTTTTGCTTCACACTAGTGCTGACACCTTTGGCCAAAACAGATCTGATGGGGGACCTCTTTTTTAGCAGGTTACCCATCTTTTCACCTTGAGTGTGCAGCTTCATGCATGTTTGGTTATAAATGGATGCATAAAAATGTTTGCATTTTCCATTCTAGTCCTCTTGACTGGTTATTTGAAATGAATATTTTTATGGATGTTGTAACTCCTGGAAGCAAAATATCCACTGACACCTAAAATCTTTTAGAACTTACAGAGCAGGAAAGCACAGAGCTTCACACTTTCTGACTCAACAACAATGAATGAAAAAGTAATAATCCTTTAACTATGCGCAAAAACCAAGTGCACACACTACAGAAGTGAAAACTCTCTCCATTAATATGCTATTCAGTTTTCTCCCTCCTTTGGTTAGCTGAAATTATCACCCACTTAGCTTTCCTGCTGAGATAAATAATAATCCTGGTGTTCACCGCAGTTATTCACTATTGCAATGTTAAGGGAGACCTGCAGGCCAAAGAAAACTGGAAAAAAAACCTCTCTTTGTGGGCAAAAAAAGGACAAAATAGTCCAAATGGCCTTCAATAGAACTAAAAAGTATTTACGAGAGAAGAAGCTTTGACCTGCTTTTATTCAGCATGACAAGACAATTGGGAACCGTAAGTTTCAGCTGCCCATGGATTACAGCCCTCGGCTCTGCTGCCATGCAAGAAGATGAGGTAGTCTTGTGCCAGTAGGGTTAAAAATGTCAGTTCAATCACTTGTGCCTCCATGATTTCTGATCCATGATCTATAGGCCTAAAATGCTCCATACTGCATGTTTCTTCCCCTATTCTTTGCTTTTTCCTCAGGGGCTGGTTACTTGGGGGCTGAAGGGGGAAGAGAGGGGGATTATACAGATACGCTGGCAGATGAAAACAGGAAAATTTAAGGGGTATGAAAACAAATCACAGTGGTCCTATAGAGTGATGTCCATTTTTTTCCTATGGAAAACATGAATCCCACATAATACGTAAATAGAAAAGTGAAGCCAATGAATTAAAATTGCACAGAATATATTAATATTCTTATCTGAAGACAGCAAAAGCACATGTGAATGCACCTGGGTTTCAGGTTAAGTGGAACAAAAAATCAAGGAACAAGGACATTTCAAGCACTTCCAGGTTTGAAATGCCCATCCAAATGTTCCCAAACTCTTCAGTCTCATGCACATTCAGCTCTTGGATGCTGTGGAAAAAGTGCCCCTTACATGATACGCTTTTTTCTGAGAAGGTCATGAGATCTCCTTTTCCTTCCGTATACAGATGGTGAAAATACTGGCCATTCCTACCCTGGCAAACCAAACCCAGCAGAGTGCCATCAACCTTTCTTGCTTCTTTAATACAATGAAGAAGGGTCTTCATAAAGGTTTCTTCTGCCACTTAGATTATAGCTTTACTACCATAACCTAAATCCAGTGATCCTGTGGATCTAACATTGTACTTCTTTCTCTTATCTGCCAATCAGTAAATGTCCTAATACACCCCCAGATTGTTTATTCATGCTATTTTGTTAATATCATATAGTAAGTATTCATACTAGGTTTGGGCAACTTTTCCTTACTGAATAATACGAGCAGATGAGATATTTGAGGTATCAAGCAGCTTGTTATCTATTGGGTTCTAGAAGATGAACTTTTCAGTTCCTTCAAGTAGAGCTGAATTTCAGCTTACTCCTTGGAAACAAGTGCTCCAACTAGTAGCTGAGTAAATCAGTAGTTGAGCAAAACCAGTTTGCCAGTAGCTGAATAAAATACTTATGGTCCCTCAGTAATGATAAATCCAGCTTTGTCCCTATCGTCTATGTGAGAAGTGCTTGGAAACCAAACATTGATGGGGAGAGCTGACTTAACAGAGTATTTCATCCAGTATGAATTAGTAGGTTTCTGTATTTTTTACTTTTTTGGCAAGGAAAAGAAAGATTTTCCTTTTTCCATTCAATTAGAATTGCATTTTTCACTTTCTTTTCTCCATTTAAATGCAAAAAATTCTCATAGAAGGTATTATTTAATGGGATTATAGCTTTAAATAAAGGATTTTTAAAAAACATTACCCAGGGATAAGAAACCCTGGCCATGCGTAAGTGAAGTCCCGTACAAGCACATCTGGGGGAAGGAACGTAGTCTGTGAGGACTTGAAGAAGTGAGGATTTGAAGAAGCTATGTGTGGCACAAGACTGAAGTGAGGTGTTGTGGGGTTGTCTAAATTTCTGAGCATTGTGTAAATAGTCTGAGAAAGAACAGAAATGGCATAAGATTCCGAAGAAGGAGCAGTTACCAAAAGCAGATGTAAGGAAGAACCAAGACAAAGACATAAATTATGTTTTCAGTGGGTTGATGACTACTACAGACACTAATCTGTGTTTTGTTAGAATAACCTGGCCACCCATTTCAATATTTTCAATGTGTGTGAAGATATATTATAACATAACCTTGTAACATTTTAGCTATGACAAACAGCTACTTTCCCCACATTGTACATTGCTATTTGCTAATTCAACCCAAAAGGTAGGTTCTTTAATTGTTTAAAACACATTCCATATAAGTAATTTATTTTATTATTTATCACAAACTGTAAGATCCTCTTCTGAAGTACCAGTGTTTAACTGGTACCCCAAAACCCATACCTGCCTATTGACTCTCAGAGTATTCCCATGTGAAATTTTCAGAAAGAACAATTTGTCTGCTGAGATATTGGTATGAGATGGATGATTACACAGATGACCAGAGTTAGAAAATAATTCTCAGTTAAATTTTACCTTTTAGAGGTTAAATCTTACCCTTTAGAGGAATGCAGTTCCTCTATCTAAGTCTCTTCTGATTTCCTTTCGTTCCCCAGCTTTACCTGACACTCGAGCAATATGATTATATATATCAACGTACGCTTTTAAAGCTCAGTGAAGTCATGGGACTCTCCTCTAGCTGAAGTGGGCATTGGATCAGGATTCACATGGGTCAGCATAACATCACCAAGGGATTCTTTATTTATATGCAGACTCCTACCTCATAATCTGCCAAGAGAAGTGAAGAATAGCACTTACGGGGTAAAGCTTTCCCTGCAAAGGAGATTAATACTTTTATAGACCATGGTGCTAATGACACCAAGATTGTGCATTCAGTCCCTGTATGAGCCATTTACTTAAGAGTGTGACTTGATGATTCTTGGGGGTCCCTTCCATCTCAAAATATTCTGTGAATCTGTGAATCTGTGGAGACTTTATTTTTAATGGAGGGGGCACATCTAATCCATCATAAACGACATGGAGCTAATGTCCTTACAACACTCAGTTAACAGTCTTTCCCCTCTGTTGCAAAGGTTGGTTTTATGCCCCTGTACCAAAGTGGAGATGGAAAAGACCCAGAGTTCTTAATGGTACTGGAAAGGCTCTGGGGCTGACTGGTGGGCTGCACACAGTATCTGTGCATAGAAGAGGGCATAGGCTGACAGCTATAGGAATGGCATCTGATAAGCCATAAATGTTACTATTCTTTCTTGTTTTCAATTTGTTCCTTATTCTGAAGACAGTTGTATGCTCTTTCTACTGGGAGTGCATGATGCTCTTTGTCAGTTCTAAAACTGGCCCGACTTGCTGCCCTGAGAGAACCGACAGTCCAAACAGATAAAAGGGAGGTAAAGTGCCTGGCCAGAAATCACCAGAATCACCTGGTCACAGGATTCAGGTTGCCTCAATCCTACACAACTTCCCAATATATTGTACAGCTTTGCCTTTCAACATTTATGCTCCCAAACCTTCGACATTTAAAAAAAAAAAATGCTGTTCATCCAACGAATTGCCAAAGTGCAGGCTGCACGATCCTTAGTGCCTTTACATACACTTCCCTCTAGTGTTAAAAGGTAGCAACTCAACATGCTCCCTAGAGCTATTAGCTTGCCTTTAATTGTCACACTTACTGTGAACATCAAATTCCTCTTGCAGTAAAATAACATCAAAATAAATAACACCTTAAATGTCTCAGGAAAAAAAATCCTATCATTTTCTGTCCTTCCAGAGATACTGCAAGTCATGAGAAGAATCACAAAGTCAGGGTAAAAGATTCAGAGCCATAACATCTTAATTAAATTCTGTCAGGCATTTGCTCTACAGCTGTGTGTTAATACTGGACCTGACTTTCAATGATTACCTAAGACAGCACTGCTGATATTAGGAGTATTCCAAAGTAGAATATGTTTTTGTCTGGATGTGTGAAAGGACATACTGGCAAGTAATAACCTTTTAAATTGTAACTTTGGCAAGCTAAATTCAGAGGGCACACTTTGCAAGTCTCTTATTCTAGCCATGCTCAAAGAGGTCACTGAGTTTATTAAGCCATACATTGGCTTAAAATTTGAAACACTGCAGGATAGTCATGCTAAATTATAAACATGAAGAAAAAAATCCTTGTTAACCAGACTGCACCTTTAGAGAAGCTTGAATACTGTGAATAGAGCAGTTAAGCTAAAGGAGCATTCATCTGAAAGCAGATAAATCTTCTAGTGGGTTAGCAAAATTCATTCAACAAGACCAAAACTTTCACAATATGTATTTAAAAAGAAGTCTTTGTGCCTGAACAAGTGGGTTTATTTTGGCTGGTCACTTCCTAAAGCCATTTCTTCTTGAGAACCATATGTCAATTAACTAACATGAGAAAGGTATCACCTTAGCTGCTCTAAACACTGTCCTGATGCAGCTTGTCCTATCTTTTTATGTGCTAATAAAAAAGAAAAAAAGTTCTAGATAAACTCTTTAAAAACCATCCGTGGGTGCCTTTATAAGCAATATGAAGGCTCCTGAAATTTGCCTCAGTAACATCAGTATGAATTTTCCAGTATTCTCTTGCTTCTTTCTAAATAATCTTTTCAGCTCCTATTTGGGTCCCCCATCGTCTTGCATCCCTGCAGACAAAGGTGCTGATGCAAATGAATGCAAACTGTTACTGTTCTGATTAGCTGGTGCTTGCTCCAAGTACCTCATAGAGGGTAAACACCCAAAGGGGACCAGAAGCACAAGAGATTTAGCTTGCCTATTCACAGGGCTGTGCTGTGTTATATTCAGGAACCTGAACACAACAGGTGACCAACACAGTCACAGAAAATGTCTTCTGGGATTCATTTAATGAATAAAGCTGTGGCCCTGCGATTCTCCCTGCTCAGATGTGCTTGCTGCAGCTTTAACATTTTGGGAAGTCACATACATACCATTTATTTGGTTCACAGTTCCAGTTGGGCAACGAAACACACAGGATCAGGTCCCATGTTTAGATTACTTACCTCTTGGAAAGCTGAAATAGATTTAACATGGATGTTTTGAAGAAAGACTGACCAATCTTTCTTGGACTGCTAAGTTCTTGCAAAAAATTTAATTCAGAGAAACTGAACCTTCTAGGATTGAATTAAGCAAATAATTTTGTTTATAAAAATGAGGGAAGGAAGGTGAAATACTCCCTTTTAAGAATTCCTGAGTTAAATATGTTGACATCAACATGTGTCACAGTTGGATTCCTTAAAAAAAAAATCAAAAAGCCAAAAGCTGAAACCTTGTTATCTCCCTGTCACTTTTCCGGGTTTTTCCTTTGATCTCAGAGCCAAAGTGCAATCCAGAGCTGTAACTACACAAGTCCTTCTGTTTCTTACTTTCTTCTTTTTATGTGGCCCTCTAGACTTCTTTTGGTATGTCCAAACAGATAGTCTGCAGTTTTTGTTTGTGTGAATTAAAAAATCAAAAAATTCTCTTGAATTCTGCAATTGCAGAATGCTGCTTAGAGTGAGGTGGCAGAACTAGAAAGACTCATAGGAGACATTTATACTTTCATATGCATATTTATACATGAAAGTGGAAAGGAACTAGCTGACTAACGTAGGAGCTGAAGGAACATGAAGATGTTCCCTTTCAGCCACTTTTATGAATGATGTCTAAAAATGCTGCTATAATTTCACAGTTTTCTCTCCTTATGCAAATTGTGTGGCATTTTACTTCTTGAGTATTTACCCTCAGAGAAGTATAACTTACAATAAAGCACTCAGCAATATGACCCAAAGCAAAACTTAGTGACCCACTGCATACACGCATTAACAGTCTGCCAAGAAAACTCCCATTGGTAAACCTCCTGCAGAGTTGAAGTCTCTAATTTTAAGTTTAGTAATTAATCAAAAACAATTTGTGTGGGATTCATGCATGCTAATTGAAGTCCTTTAACAGTTGTGTATTGAAGCCTTGCTACCCTCCCTTTGCTCTGTGTGGTTAATGGAGGGAAAGAGCTTCAGGAGATGATTCCTGTGTCCTGTCTTCCTTGTTAAGGTTGGATAAAATTACTTTCTGGAGGTTAATATTTCTCTACACTGAATGTAAAAATATTAAAGGGCAAAAAATTCAGATATGCAAGTCAAATTGTTAGATGGCTACTTTAGGGCCAAAGAATCCTTTCATTAGCTCAGCATGACAGTGGCTGTCTGAGCCAGGGGAAAGAGTTCTCAGAAAGGCAGCACCTCTTCCTTGAGATGGACCTGTGAGTTTGTGCATTGTACAAGTGGTCAGTCTAGCTGGGGAGTTAAAGTCACAACAGACCCCATAAACCCCAAATAAATAAATAAATAAATAAATAAATAAAAAATTCAACTGACAAGGCGGTTTTGATGGCTAGGGTTACCATCTGGTTAACTTGCTCTTTTTTGCATGTGGGTTTTGGGGGAAGGGATCAATTATTGGTTTTTAACAATCCAAAAATGCGTTTGAATAGAAACAAATATAGAAAAAATCTTTTCACAATATACTGCTTGTGATGTGAGTGGGAAAGCTTATAAAACAATTTTCTTTTCTGTTCATCCAAACTGAGGAGCAGAGAGCATTGCCCTGTTAATATAATTACTATTCAGATCTTCTTTTCCAGTTAACCATAAAAGTTTTGGCCTTCACTATAACTGCCTGACTTTTATGTGTTGTACTCTGAATGTTTAATTTGTGAACTGCTGCACATAATTGAGGTCATCAAAACTCCAAAATACATTTGATGTATCTCAGAAAAGCTGGTGTTTTATCCTTTTTTTTTTTTTTAAATTGCATTCAGGAGAGGTTCAGAGAAGCTAGCTGTCAGTCCGTTTTTATCAAACTTGTTCAGATCATGTCTGCAGCTGCATTTTGCCTAAGATATTAGTATGCCAAAAGTAAGGGATGCATCTGTGTAACAGGGTATAAAAGTAGGTCAATATACAAAGACATCCTCTTAGTGACAGTTTTATGTCTTAAAGCTGTAGAGCATTGCAGGCTACTTGTGCTTTGAATTCTAATATTGACTTTTCAAGTCAAGATATGAAATTAATATATGATCCTTTAGCATTTGGTAGTAAGTTTTCTTCATTTAAATCTGTCCATGGAAATTTCAGTTCTAGGTAATATCTTTCCTAAAAGTTCAGTTAGCAGATTCACTGAATTGTCTTATTCCTTCTTTCCTCTTAAGCAAAGTTCTTGCACATTGGCATTGTACTGAGTCGTGCTCTGTCTGTACTCAACACCAAGGAGTTGAAAAGGGCAAGTTTAAGTATCTCTGTGAAAACTGTCAGAAGTACAACTGTTGGGCAGTTAACAAGTAGCTTAATATTCACTAATGTAAACTCATATGGATGAACGAAAAGCAAATGTAATGTTCCCAGGTGATGAATCTGTTCCTAAAGCCTGCAGTAGCTTCAGCAGTACAAATGCTTAAAAGCTGGGACCAATGGACAACCAAATGGTTAATTTACTTACTAAAGAATGTTGGGTTTGATTTCACTTTTTTTTTTTCGTTAAAAATTTGCAATGCAATCTCTTCTCAGCACCTATGGTTTATTTGGAAGCCTTACTAAGGGACCAGATTTTGAATTTGTTGACTGAAATTATTCATTTTAATTATACATTATGCTAACCATGCCTGTTGGTATTGTTCTTGTTTTCTGCCTGTGACTAAACTTTTTTTTTAATGCTGAATAATGAATAATGAATAACAGGCACAAGTCCAAGATTTTAATCACTAGCAGAAAAATAACACTGAAACATTTGAGGGATTCACAGCCATTTGCACACAATAGACTCTAGTCACAGTGATATTTATGCACAAAGGACCACATAACCCCACAAAAAGCCACAAACTCAGGGCAGCACTACTTATTATTGGAAACTGCAGTCTCAGCTACTTCTTGGGAAAATGCATTTCTTGACATATTTAGGGAGTCTTAGTCTTCTTGGCCATTGCTACCTTTTGGATCTTTTCAGACCAGTGAATACTGCGAATGAAAGTATCAGTACTAGAATACCATTCCTCTTCCTTCAAACCTCTTTTTAATAAGAGATTTGCTTTCACAGTACTAGAGAACTAAAACCTCAAGAAAAAGTTATTGTCATTTTAATGGTTATTTGTTACTATGCACTTGGGTCATGCAACTAGCATGATCTGTTTTCATTCATTATCTGAAGTACAGTAAGTTCTCAAGGCTTGGAATAAGAGCATGATGCCAGAGTGCAAGGCGTAGCACAGAAACACAAGACAATTGTTTCACTGTAGAGCTTACTATATAGAAAGGAATGTAATTGTAAAAAAAAAAACTTCTACAAAGTATGATACAGTCAGACTTGGCAAAATGAAATAACAAAGACTCTCAGCATCTCAGGCAGCATAAAATCATGGAGACATGCATTTTTGAGTTCCATGTTCTACTGTACAGCAATAGCTTTTGATTTCCTGTTTTAGAAAAAAAACCAAAACTTCAATAGTCAGAAATTCCCCTATTAAGAACCTTAAAACTTCAGTGCCTAGAAGTTTTACTTTAAAATGTAAACAAACAAACAAACCAACCCAAGACCCATGAATAAACCATACTACAGGCCATAATGTGGTCTTTTTCAAAAAAAAAAAAGACATGTAGAAAGGTACAGCTAAGGTCTCAGGATAAGCACTCTGACCAGTGTGGACTTGCTATTACTGGCACAATGAAGCCACAGACAACTGAGAGTCCAGCTGTGAGCAGCCAATATGAAAAAAATGTCTAGAAAATATTTTTGGTAAGCTGATTTGTTTAAATTTACACTGTTAATCATTTGTACTGTCAAGACACAAGAAACTCCTTTGTGATTTGCACACAGGCCAACATTCCATGCCTTATATATTGACCTCCCCAGACTGAGAAAGTACAATGAAATAAATGCATATAAGAGGAGATGAGGAAGGCAGGAAGGCAACAAGTTGTTTCTTTCCAGAAGAGAAGAGATAGGCAAACATGTTGTGAAATCTTAGTGGCTCAGCTTGCCTGCCTGAGAAATACAGGAACAGGCTCTGGAGACAAAAAGCTATAATAATCTTTATAAAAAATGCATTCAACTCTGATACTACAAGAGGTAAAAGTGGAAAAAGATTAAAAAGCAGAGGCTAATAGAGAAAAGTTTTCTTGCCTGCTGTTCATTGATGAGAACACACTCTGGCAAATTGAAAGGCTATGAATTCCAGATACATCTTTCCTGCAGAAATGTGTACATCTTATGCTGAATCAGACAGTAATAACTGATCAATAGAATAAATGCAGCAAAGTAATTACGTTGTTTGTAAATTTGAGTTTCTTCTGAAAATGGAAGAAGGCAGTCAATACGAGCAGAGTCTGAACAGTCTAGAATTCGGGCAGTGCCACCTGAGGCTGAAAGGTATCTTTCTGAATATTTTGCTGAGGATGCTCTTGGGTGAAGAATTACAAAAAAACAACACTGGAAGGGACCTTGGGTGGTCATTTAATTTTCCCTCTGTCATGCTCAATGGCAGGTTTCACAGTATCTTGTTCCTCAGAGAGATTGGTTTAACCTGTTCTTTAAAACCCTCAACAAACAGTGATTTCACAGCCTCCTTACACATTCTACTGAGTTCTTAACTCTCCTGCCTGTTAGAAGATTTTGCTGAGTATCTATCCCAAATTTTCTTTGCTCCAGTTGAAATTTCTCAGATTTCATTCTATCTGCATCATGTATGAGAACAGTTTACTTCCCTTTTGCAAAAATCTTTTAAAAACTTTGAGATTATAGCGATGTCTCCTGAGTTAGTTGCTTCTCCATATTAAACAAACCTACCTCCTTCATTCTTTGCCCACAACTTTTGTTTTCCTGATTTTTCTGATGTTTCGCTCTAAAATTTGATCTACTTTATCCATGTTTGTCTTGACATGCAATACCCCACATGGACAGATACTTCATTGAGGTGCTATTTCCTACTGGCTATTATGAAAGAAATGTTAAATAGGATCCATCCTTCTTCCTATTTACGTATCTGGCTAAAATTCTCTTTCTTTCCTGAGATGTCTGTAATTCTTTTCCTGTCTTGATTTTGTACCATCTATTATTCTTATGCATAAATAATATTCTCCACTTCTCCCTGTTTAGCAGCCTTCTACTTTTCAGGAGCATATTCTGAATTTATTGATATAATGTGGAATTCTAGATCTCTACTCTAAAGTGCTTGTGGACCTTCCCAGCCTGAATTTATCTGCAGATTTAATAGCAAACTTCAATTCCCACATCCAGGACTTTAATTAAAATATTGAATGGACTCATGACAAAGCTTCACGGAACTCTCCTCAGAGTGAAACTTGCCAGTCTGACAGTTAAGTATTGATAGCTTCTCTCTGATGATCTAAATAATTTTATTTTAGACAAATTGTCAGAGTCTGGCCATTATAGGAAGAATTATTAAGCAAAGGCATCAAGGAAGATACTAGCCCAAAATTTTAAAGATATGAGAAGAAAGTTTTAACAAGGAACATGTGATTTTACTTACAATGCTCTGTAATTCTCATTTTACCTCTCTAAGGTGTATTATTTGCAACACAGTTAATAAATAGCACTTCGAAATATGATGTCTGAAATGCCATTAAGTAACCTTATTTTTTATACATTTGTGCATGGTATATATGATAACCAGATATTTTTGATTACTGACCTTTTCTTTGGAGGGTGCAAATTTGCTGAGAACAACGGCCAGTGGCTCTCCTGTACTGTCCTCTCTGTCACACCTGTCCCCTGCACCACAGACTGCAGCTCTGACGGGTCATTTGGAAAACTGCAGTAAGTTTATGCACTCTGAACTTAATGTTTTATAGAGGGTGATTTCTACATAGCCACAATCCTTACCTGGCACTCTAACTCATATGGGAATCTCTCTGCCTTGTTACAGTCTGACAAACTGAAGCACACAAAATGAATGGAGCCAAAAATGGTGGACATAAAAAAGCATGAGTGGAAATCTTTCAGTGTCAGTGGAGAACATTCAGCCCAGAAGGCAATACTTTCCACAGGTTCCAAAGTTGACTGCTAAGTACACCTGTCCTCCCCAATGTAACAACCCACCCAGAGCATCAGAACTCTGAACTTCAAAATGCCCACAGGGAAATCCAACTCAGGCAACTGGTTTGTTTTTTGGGGTTTTTTTGAGTGCGTAGTATTCTTCTTTGAGGTTTTTGTTCCCCCTAGAAAAGTGTATGGCTGAACAAAATTGATCATGATTCACGCTAATCTATTACAAATCCTACCCAACTGTTCCTTCCTTTCCTTCATATGGCTTCCTTTGATACGGCATTTGAGAACAAGACATCATTTCTACCCGTCTGACACTACTCCTCCAAGATAAGTACTGTTGTTCCCACTAACAGATGGGAACTGAGATAACTATCTGGAAATGGACTTAGGTGTTGCAATGCTGAACACTAGCATCCACAGCACATGGCTTAACACTGGCTGAAGAGAGGCACACCTCTGAAAACTCATGCTGGTGATCTATCTCTAGGTAATTCCCCTCCTTAACTATCAATATAACATGCAGTAAGACAAATATGAAAATACTTCTCATGTCCAAATACATTCTTGATGGCTAGATGAAGGTTAAAACTCCTGCTGGCTAATTGCCTCCATTTAATACTGTTAGCAGATGCATTTATAGTTTTAAAACCCTTTTTATGATGTCTAAGTAATTGCATCAATTTGGCAACCATCAACTTAATTTTAAACAGCTTTAACAGAATGCCTACAGTTGAAAACAATTCTTGTCAATGCTTACATAAATTGACTCATTTTAACTGGTTTTGTGTGTGTGTGTGTGTGAGGGGGAAATTTGAACAATTACTCCGCATTGAAAACAGCTTTTGTCATTGCTAAATTGAGCCACTTGAACTGTTATTTACATGTACTATAAAATTTTATTTACTGCCAAAGGACTTTTCCTGCAATTGAATTTTCATTGTGATTCTTAGATTTTGTTTAGACTGAAATGGTTAATTTATTGACTTCCATTATGCACTCACAGTTGGCAAAAAAGTGATCAAAATCTGACTTTTAAAAATACAATTAGTCTCCATCCAGTATTACTCAGGTAAAAAACATTACCTTTATTAACTTCCAGTATTAAAAGGACTTTTATTGAAAGATGGGAGAGCCATTGATTGAGTTTGCATGATCTTCCATCTCAAAGCCCAGCTTCTCTCAGCATTTTGTAGCTGTTTCTATTACACAGCATATCCTTATATGCCAAAGTAACTGTAAATGCAGCAAATAATCCCAGAAAAGATGCAAAATATCCACCGCTGACTAACAACTAGCTAGTCCATGAGAAAAGACAGCCCCAGCATTACTGACACCAGTTATGTCACTGGTATTTGCCATTTTCATGCATGAATTCAAGTGGTTGTCTAAAGTGCCAGCTTTGGTGAGTTTGGTCTTATCTGACCAGATGTGGCACAGGCTGTGTTTCCTACTCTGCCCTTTTGGCCTGCTTTATGGGTTGGTGGAGAGCTCACCTGAGATGAATGGTTTGTCCTCTGACAAAAGGAGCTGCAAGGTCCTCTGACAGAAGGAATCAGCTCGTGTCAGTCACAGAGGGGCTGTACACATGGGCTTGCCTGTGTTAGGAATGGACATCTGTCTGATGAGTAGTTATTTTTGTCTGACCTCAGGGCTGGAGGTGAACTGGTAATTCACAAAGTGAAAGGTCTTAATGAAGAGAGGGACTCTAGTGGCTGTTTGACATTTTAAAATACCAACTAGTCTCCTCCACAATAATGCAAAAAACTCATACTCGGTTCACTGAAGGAGTTGGGATTTCCTGGGCATTTCAGCAACCTCACCCCCACTACAATGAGAACTTAGTTGCTTTTTCTGGAAAATGATGGAAGAAAATCTTGTTGTGCCTTGGGCTAGTGGGTGAATTTAGTGGGACTTCTCTAGTTGCCTCTCAATATGATTTTCTCTGATGATTCTTCAGATTATTCTACCTCCATCACACCCTGTCTCTTGCAACTTTTCCTCAGTTCTAGGAGTGCATTACCCTCTTTGCCCTGGGTGTGCTGTAAGCCCACCCAGCACCCACATATTCCACCTCCTCAGCTTCTGGTTGGCAGTTCCTCGGTTTGTCTCTTGCAGACCCGCAGGCTGTTTCATTGGTTTTCTGATCACACACTCATTCTTTTCACTCATATTATAGGTGCAGCTTGTGGAGGGTATTGTCAAGGTCCTTTGTCCTCATCTTCTTGAGGCTGCTGTCTCAGGATTCTGCTGCAAATTAACTACAGATCTCTGTTTGTTTTCCTCAGTGCTATGGTATGAATGATTCTCTTGTGCTAATGGCAGAACCGTCGCAGGCAGAAGAATCTGTAGTGTTTACTCAACAGCAGTGGTAGCAAATTGCTCTTATTCTGGACAGTTTTATATTCCTTTAATGCCATTGTTTCTTTTCCTTCCAGAATCTCAAATGTTTTTTATTTTGCTTCCAATAACTTCTTTGACCTTTTTTTGAGTTGTTTTTTTTTTTTTTTCCCTCTCTTTGTAACTGTGGCATCAGAAAAGTCAGATGCCATCTCTTCCTTGCAGTTTAAATGGATACACCTCTTTCCCCTATGCCTGCCTATGCACACTCACTAGTAGGGATTCAGAGACAGGTGGTTATATATACAACAATCTAATGACTTGCTCAGCACAGCTGGGCATTTTAAAATGAATCAGACTGATATAAGTGCATTGTTTTTTTGTTAAATCTCTGTTTACTAACAGATCAGACCTCATTCTTTAGCTGTATTACTCATTAAAAATTGGTTTTTTTGTAGTCATCCACAGAAGCCACCCTACACCAAAGAGGGAAGCTAGTTCGCATGGTAAACCAGTGCATTAATTCTGAGTCCTTAAAATGTTTTGCAGTTCTAGACTTCTTCCTAATTTGCTGAAATTCTGATGCATGTTTGGGAATCCTTCCTATGCATCACAAATCTGCTGTCCATCTGCAGATATTGTGCAGACATCCCTTTCCATCCTCCTGGCCTCCTGCACTATTAATACCATGAGGATATCTCAGACTGGAATGAGAAAGATTAAAGAATCCAGGCATCACAGGCCACTCCCAGCATACATACAGACCCTCTAAAAATACATACAGACATACATACAGACCCTCTAAAAATAGGATACTGTCCTCTATTTCAAAGACTGAACCATGATATCCCTGAACAACCAGGGGTGTATGGGTACTCTTGATATTAGCCACTTTGGAGTGCTTACATTTGTAGCTTAGCACTATTAGAGTATTTCTTTGTCTTGTATGATCAGATCTAATGTGGATAAGACTCTTGAGGTGTTTCTATTATGAGGTACTGCGGTTATTTAAAATCTTTAAATATTTTTGTGAAGTGGTGGTTTATATATTTGTAGCAGGTGCATCATTTTCAATCTTGGCAATTGAGCATGGAGCCCTTGTCAGGGTCATGAGGCTGCATTTCAAAAACTGTGTATAGTGAGAGATGGGCAATGAAAGACTTTGATTATTGAATGGTTTCTCTGTAAGCATTTCCATTTGAAGCATCTATATTTGAAAGCCACTTTAGTCGAACAGGTAATCCAAGAATATCCTGGAAAAATGAGATGGGCACTGAAAAGCCCGAAGTACAGGGCAGAAAAGTTACAGATATAGAAGTACTCTCTATGTCCTTGTCATCGTCTCCTTAAATGGTAAATGTTTTTACATCTGCATGAATGGATTTTAATTAAATGTATTCATAAATAGAACACTGAGATGACACATCTTGTTGCAAATACAATCTGTCAGCAAACAGCATCTGGAAGAGATGGTGCTCTGTCAGCTAAAGCAGATAAGGCAAGCCTGAGCCCACTCCTCTGTGAGACGAGTGTTACCTCTGTTCTCTGAATATGATCCTCGTGGACCCTTATTTCTGAGAGTTACAATGCAGGGTTGAATCTCTGATCATAGAGCCACCCTAACTGTTTCCAGTAACAAGTTTATGATACCCACTCCATGTCAAGAACTACTCCACAAGACCGTCCATCTCTAAGCACTCAGCAGCAGCAGATGTAGGAAGCCTATTCTGCCTTCACTGCCCACTAGAAATATCTTCATGGCAAATAGAAGATGCAGATTTATGCCAACAAAAAAACCAACGTGGGCATCTGCTGTGGGCTTACTTGCATTTTAACATCATGGGCACCTGTTAAAGCACAGGATAATTTTGAATAATAAATTTGAACAAATGAAAGGGTGGCACAAAAGGACAGGCTGTGTGCCAGTACCATCACTGACTGCCATACTGTGCACACACAGCCACCTGCCATGTATGATGGGGCTGTTTTAAGCTGTGCCAAAAGCAACTTGTTTTCAATATTTTTTTTACATTCTTTCATGCAGTACTTTTTTTTTCTACTGACTGCTTTAAATTATCTCCAAAATGTAGAGTCAACCACTGAAGGTCATTAATTCTGAAGCACACCAATACTTCAGTGAGATTTTTCCCCAGTTTACATATCTGAGACAAAGTCAGTTCATGTATCAGTGGTGGTAGGTACCCCCCTTGGTGCCTGGTGTGATCAAAAGTGCACGTTACCACAACAAGGCTTGCTGAGGTCTCTGAGCCCTACTGCCCTGCAATAATAGCACACCACATACACAAGTATGGGAGAAGGGAAGAAAAGCATAAACATGGATCCAGCTGGAATCTGTCAGGGTTTTGTCACAGATACTAAGAAACGACTAGTGACACAAGGGTTTCAGAGTTTACTTTGGTAATAAAAACAACTGCAGCTTTTGGTAGGTGTATTTAATTAGCAGAAGGTGACACGAGCAATAGGTATACATTTTCCAGGAGACATCTACTTGCTAGGCACACCAACTGTTTCATGTTATACTAAATCTGAGAGGAAGTTGTCTAGACTCAGCATTGCATTCCTGCATTCATTAAGACAAAACAAGGCCCTTTTGAAGTCTGACTACTTTTCAGCAGTTCCTTTCTTCCCAAGACAGTGAGTTTACTTATTATCAGTGCTCACCTCTTCTTACAAACAGCCACTCTCTCCTAACCCCTTTCAGACTTTACTCATCTGCCCAGCTTTTTGAATGCCTTTCTTAACAAACCAAAGCAATAACAAAAATTAATTTTTATAAGCTCAAATACATCATACATCCAGACCTTGAAAAGATTGCCATATGTTTTTAAAAGCATACACAGATTAATAAAAGCCAGAGCCAAATACATAGAGTAGGGTTGGGAAATCCAATTCTGTTTCCAGCGTTGGGGGAGATAAACCATAATCCCTAAGAGTGATGTATTTCAATGAAGACCAGTTCTTCACAATTATAATGCTTGATCCTTTGTCCTTTATTAGTCTTTTGTCATCCATCTGGAGTGCTAATTACTTGTAACAGTACCTTGTTTCTTAAATATTTTTAGCTACTCTGTCTCAGAACATACTCTTAAACAAAAAAGAAGCAGGAAAAAGCAAAACAGGGAACACCGAGAACACTAGAAACACATGAGAGTGGTTATGTGTGGCTATGTTGTGTCCATCCTTGAAGTCTAGCACAGTGCAATTTAATGCTAGAGTAAAATTCAAGAGCATGTGTTGTCACTTTGGTATGCATCACTGCTTGGGCCCCGCATTGCAGAGCTGCTGACCACGTGAAAATGCTGAACTCGGCTACAAATCCAGCCTTTACAAAAACTCAGCTACAGAATGTGTGTTCTTATTCCTAGATATCCCCCATATCCTTGGGGAAACGGTATTTTTTTACATCCTTTGTTCATCTGGTGAGCTGCCAATTCAGCTTCTGGTTCCTATTAACAATTGCTAAGTGGCATATGTGATGTTTCTCATGGACAAATTGCAGAGAATACAGCCTGAACAGAGTGGTTCCTTTCCACAAATTTTACATTCCGCCAGAAGCCACAGATTTGCAATCATATATTTTGGGTGTCTTTCATTAAAGGCACAAAAAAGATGAGGCGGAACAGAACTTGCTTTGGGCATTAACAGAAGGGTATAGCAAAGACAAGCTGGGGGGGTTTGAATGGGTTCAGTCCAATGTAGGCATCAGCATAATCAGAGGCACATCAGTTTCTTAAGGTATACAAAACTACATAACTTCCATGAAGAGAGCTGTTATTTCCATTTCAGAGATGGAGAACACCCGCACAGTGAACCTTAGCTGGATTCCACCCTACCTCAAGTGTATGTCCAAACAAAGCTCATCTTAAAATCAGGCAACTGTCCTTTTATATGTAGTGCAAGCTGTGCAGGAAACACGCTCAACTGCTTTAAATGCACAACAGACGGGACAAGGCAGCTCTGAATACCTCCAGAGAGCAATTCAGAGAGCCTAAATTAGGAGATTGCATGTCTCAGCTTCTCAGTGTATGCAGAGACTCAAAGGGCCACTTGTCCCTGCACAGCTGAGCAGGCAGCCAGCTCGAGCCGATCAATAGCCAACACTCAGCACAGGCTCTCAGCCCTGCTCTCACCGTCTGAAACACAGCAGTGCTGCTGCCTGTCTTCCTGCATGGCAGCCTACTCTCCAGGGACCCCCGCCAAGCAAGAGCAAGCCCTGA
Source organism: Platysteira castanea (assembly GCA_013397175.1). Taxonomy (NCBI): domain Eukaryota; kingdom Metazoa; phylum Chordata; class Aves; order Passeriformes; genus Platysteira; species Platysteira castanea. The sequence goes on from VYXC01000508.1 coordinate 133,363, forward strand.
ATCTGGGCTGACCACAGCCTGGAAGAGTTTCTGCTCAAGCTCCCTGGTCCAGGGAGGGTACCCACGCATCAGAAGAGGAAGGATTCATGGGGGGAACACTCCTCCATTTCCCTGCTCAGTTCAGACTACTATAAAGCTGGAGAACGTAAGATTTGGGCTGGGAGAATGGTAGCTTGAGAAAATCTGATTTTTACCTAGAGGATTATGCTCTTCTCAGAAGATGGCAAAGTCATGCAACGTCTTTCAGTTATTTCTACTTTTGTCATACAAGCATCAGATGCATAAACATCTGATGGGTGGATAGGACTGACTGGCAAGCATATGCATCAAGAACCCTTTCACATCCACTTGTTTCTGCCTGATAGTTTGATAATTGTCAACATGAAACATGGCTACATTAAGTGTATATTTGCAGTGTCTGGGACTCCGTGTCTAAATAAGTTCTTTCTTTGTCTCTGCTGTGGTACAGCAAGGCCAATAAGGGCAAACATCTGAGGACAATAGAGAAACCTTGGCTTTACAATCAACAGTAGATTAGGTAAAGGCCCTCTCTTGCAGGACTCTAAATTTTACTATATCAGCAGCTATTATGAAACTAGCTATTATAAAACTCTAAAACACACTTCATATTCTGAACATTGTGCTTCTACTACTGAAGCAATTATCCCAATAAATGGGCACATAAAGGAAACCAATACTTTGTTCCTTTTTTCCCATCTTCTGTAGCATTGTGTTCTTCCTTTACCACAGAGCAGAAAGCAATTCAGCTCTTTCAGAGGCTATATGGCTTTGCTTTCTTTTTTACACATTGTATTGGCACAGGAAAACTCAAGTTTTAGCTAAAGATGATCTCTGTTTAACTTGTAGCTATGAAGTTTCTCTGGAAATATTTCCTGAATGCAATAGTGCATTTGACGTGGCTTTTTAGAAGCTCCACTGAAGAGGGAATTGAAAAGAATGCCACTTTGATAAAGCCAGTGGTTACTTGCTTATGATTACTGCCATTAAAAAGAGAAAAAAAATCAGCTGTGATTATCGCAGATGAGCACAGATGGATAACCAGCCATTGCTAAAAAACAAAGACGCAAAATAAAAATTTCTGGGCAAATCTTCAGCATCAGATGAAAAGGGATCTGGTTGCTTTTCACAGCAATATCAGTATTTTTAAATTTTGGGCAGTTATATCCATATCTATCTATTGATCGATCAATTGATAGATAGATGTTTAGAAGTCTACAGAATGGCAAAAACATACCAGAGAGACTGACTGACTTATCTAAGGATATAAAAATGCATCTATAACTTTAATAACTACTTTATTATTACAATAAGACTGGAGAACTTCATTTATCCTTGTAGTTCTTTAATTATATTAGTTTACATAATTCATGGCAAACCTGTGAGCTTTGGTGTATTTGAAATTTTTGAAATTAGATTTCTCCCTTCTTGTAACATTAACTTAGTGTTACTGATTCCTCAAAAAAGGTAGAAAAGTTACTGACTCACAGGACTTAATAATATCATATCATGTCTTTTATTACTTCACTGCCAGTTGACCTCAGCCAAAATTAACAGTGGTATATATTGCATTTTCTTTATTGGAGCTCAAGTTTTTGGAAACATGGAAGACTTAAGTCCTATCTTCTAACCCTAATTATTTAGTTGTGGAAGACAGGAAACATATTTTTTGTATACATGGAAGACTAACTGAAGCTGTTTCCCGGATGGAAGCTTCTCAATTTCTCTGATGTCTCTTAGTTACTGGCAACTTGTCCATTTTCCATTTTAGAACAATTTCATGTCTTCCCACTCACAGCAAAGAACTGATCTCATTTTGACACAGATTATTAAAGATGTCGTGGATGAAATCCTGACTTTATTGAAGTCAGCAGACATTTTGCCAGTGATTTAAGCAGAGTCAGGATATTACCTGGCTGTCTATAGTGCCTGGAGCTTTACAGTAAAACTAAAGTTGTTCATTTCTCCCACCAGAGATAAATCTGCTGCCTCACTCAACAGTACAGGTCTTTGAACCATAGCTTTTGAGATAAAGCCTCCCATGACGGGAGAGAGATGTACAGGTTTTTAAGGGCCCTCAAACAACACACCATTAGTTTGTGGAACTTAACCTTTGGAAGCTTTGCTGAACTTAAGGAAATCACTGAAAAATTAAAGAGTTAGTTAAAACATAATAATTTGAGTTAAATAAGAAAAGTTTGGAAGATTCTAAGCTTTCAGGTTGTGGATTACAAAGAATATTGTCAAGTGTTATTTGATCACAGTATAATGCCATGATTATGATATGGTTCCCATTATTATTGCTAAAAATATATTTTTTACTTCTACCCTGATAAAAACATAAGGTGATACAGAAGCTCTTGGCCTGTAGGGGAAATCTAGAGGCAGTTGGAAAATGGTTAACTAAAGCAACAAAAGAAATAACTCCTAAGACAGCTGGGACCTCATCACAGTCTACAACTTCTTCCTGAGGGGAAGAGCAGGGGCAGGCACTGATCTCTTCTCTGTGGTACCCAGCGACAGGACTTCAGGGAATGGCCTGAAGTTGTGTCAGGGGAGGTTTAGGTTGGATAGTAGAAAAAGGCTCTTCACCCAGAGGGTGTTTGGGCACTGGAACAGGCTCCCCAGGGAAGTGGTCACAGCACCAGCCTGACAGAGCTCAAGAAGCATTTGGACAGTGCTCTCAGGCACTCAGTATGAGTCTTGGGGATGGTGCTGTCCAGGGCAGGAGTTGGACTGGATGATCCTTGTGGGGCCCTTTCAACTCAACATACTCTGTGATTCTGTGATTTTTCAGTCTTTTACTGAGACTGAAGATCTCCAGCACGAACCCCAGGACAAAACTTGCTGAGACCCATGACCAGGTAACTTTCAAGACTGAATATAAGTCAGCATTTTGCTCTATCTTGTTAACACATGTGAACCTGACTCAGGATTCCGATTATGCTCAACATCGTGTAGGCAGATAACAGAGTGCTAATGTCATCTTTCAGTATAAGGACGCAAGCCTGCTTGGAATGGTCGCGGCACACATTAATCAGAACTGGAATGGCTGTTCATCCCAGCTAACATCCTACATGTTCCATGGCCATAGTGACTCTGGTGTGTCTCAGAAGCTGCTGTTGCACATGAACAGATAAATCACCCCATTCACTCCATCTGTGCAGACAGTTGTTGCTGTGCCATATGTTCAAAGACTCTGACTGGATTTTACTGTGCCTGTCATATAATCAGCCTGTGCATATACAGGGGACCTCTCTGGGATGATGGAGACCTCTACAGAAGTATTGCTCCCATGTCCTCGAAGATTCGGAATGTAGTCCTGACAGTTATTCAGAGAATTTGAAGCTCTCTGGGTTAGAAAGCTGAATTTTTAAAAAGCAATGGAATTTAAGAGAAAAATAAATCTTTGTCCAACTTCTTGTGCAGTTTTATCATGATACAATAGGCAGAGGGAAGGTTGTAGCTTGAATACATAAGTGATGTTAGTCTGCAAAATAGCAATAAAGAAGATACCCGACACTTTTATTTGCATTTATCCAACATGTGCTAGAGGCATTCTGAATAACCAGCTTTGTCTGAAATGACATGAGCAGAGACAGTACTGATCCATCCCAAACCCGTAGGGTCTTTCATCCTGTTGCACCTTAAGTGCCAGCAGGATCTGCCTTGTATTTGCTCTATGAAGTCTGTCTACAATCAGTGACATCCTACACCAAAATCGTGCATCTCTGTCACACTGCAAACAAAGTCACTCTATTTAAAGCTGTTCCCTTTCTTTGTGTATTGCAGGATCTTAGCTTATATTGCAAAGGATAACTTCATTTTATAAAGGTATTAGCTAAAAGCCATCATTCTAAGACAATGTATTAAAAAAAAAATCTAGTGTTTTCAAGGAACAGTGAAGAACTAAAAAAGTCCCTGCTTTTGCTGCATTAATCCAGTTCAGTTAAGATAAGAACAGACTTTGCATGGAGTAAAGAGTATTCAGGTATTTCTAAGTTGCTTCCAAACTATGGAGTGATGGTAGCTGTTCTTTTCAGTGAAGAGGCAGAATTTCAGCAAACTTACTGCTCTGACCAATAATGAACATAGCATTCACTCTAACACACTGCCAAGCAGGTTCCAGGAAAGCCTACAGGAAGAGAAAAAAAAAGAAAGAAAGTAGCCCCAAATCTTACCAGCGATTTATGTTGGTTTAAATAGATTTATCTTGTTGCAATACCTTGAATTCAGCTCAGGGTCTGTCACAAGCACAAAGACAATGGAAAATATCACTATTAGTCTCAGGGGAGAATGATGAAGGTACATCAGCTGGTGGCAAACTGAACATGTGAATGATTCTGGATAAACAATTTATCTTTCTGCCACTTAACCCTCCTAGCTTGCAAATATATAGCTGTAGTACCCATCCTGAATGCTACTCCATTATCAAAAGCAGGATGATGTTTGCTTTGAGAAACTACTGTGTTATGACACCAATATGTATATATATCAAAATACCGTAGTTTATTTTTCCTCTCCAGAAAGGAGAATGGGGAGCACATTTCAATGCTTAGGGCTTTTGGCATAGTGCCTGTCTGAGGAGAATTTCTTCAGATTAAGTTTTAAATTATAGCTGTTAAATACTCAACTTGTAAAATAAATTAGAAAAGAAAAATAAGCAATAAAACTAGCAGTCCACTGACTTACAAAGCAAATTTAATTTCTCTGTAACTGCAAAAGAATATATTCTGAGTTTTCTTTCATTCACTGCCTCTACACGTAACCTCAGCCTTTGCAAACTAGTGGTAAAAAATATTTTTGGTACATATATATCCCCCTGTCACCCCAAAGCCATCTATTTCAGCAATATCTAGGCCAGTAGTTTATTAAACACAGCAGGACACAAATGTCTCCAGGTCGCAAAGAAAAGAAATTTCTCCCTGAGACAGAAATGAGTTCTTGGCTACATTAGCTCCAGGTTATATGTATGTTAAAAGGATCATCACTTGTTGCAAAAGAGATTGAATCAAGTGGATAATACCCAAGGGACTGTCAGAAACAAGCCCAAAGGTGTAAGGAACAGCTTATGCTGAGTTGCTGAAACTTCCAAAACCAAATGATGCTTCAGTTGTAAAAAGCATGTGAAATTTATCCACTTTTTTTTTTACTCTTTTGTAACCTGAGGGTTCTGAAGTCTTTTGCCAAGGACTGGTAGGTTGGGGTTTTTTCTCACCCACTCAGTATTTAACAGAAGTCTTTGCAAAAAGAGAGGACACCCATCCATGGAAGAGTTTGGAGGTCTTTAGTGTAGATTGTGGCAACGTTTGCTTAAAAATGTCTTCACATATATTCAATAGCAGATTTCACAAGCCTCTTCAAACATCTAGTAGTGTGACTGCCATATGACCTTGAAAACTCCTGCACTTAACATGCATAGAGGTTACGTACTACCTGACACAGGCCAGCAAACTTCCCTGCACTCCACTGGTCACAGGAGAACCCATCGACCACAGCAGTAGTTTGCAAACCAAGCTGTGCAGCTAGTATAAAAACATGTCCATCACTCTTAAACCCTTCCCAACCAAGAGCAATGCTCTAGGCAGTCAAGGACTTGTTAGGTTTCCCAATGTCCTGTTTCAAAAGATGTACACAGGAAAGGGATGCCTTGACATTTGAAAGTGACCTTAAAAATAGCTTTATCTCATAAGATGAGATTTCTAAAAATAGCTTTATTTAGTATTTTATAATTTATTTTATTATTTATATTTATTCTTTTATTATTTATTATGTATTATATTATTATATATGTTCTCATATCTCTTAATGTGAGAGCAAATAAAAGTGCTTATTTGCTAAACACAAGGCAGAAAACACGTTTGCAAAATACAAAGCCACAAATGTGCAGAAATGAATGTAAATGAGCATTTATTTTTAATAGTTGTCCCATACCTGAGTTAGGAATTTAGCAAGTTAACTAGTGCTGATGGGTTTTTACCAAAACAGCCCTTCATACTGTGCTACAAAATGCTCAAACTTCACACACAAGCTCATTAACATATTATATCATATATTTAAATAAAAAGTGCATCAGCTGCCATACTACACAGGCATGTGCACATGTGTGTGTGTGTACTTACACGGGTATCTTGAACATAAGTTCTGCTATTTAGATTGAGAGCAGATACAACAGTGAACCAAGTACTTTACAGCAATCTTCAGGGTAAGCTGTTCCTGGCCTTGAGGGATGTGATTTTCCTCAGTTCTCCTCCCTTTCCCTCCCTTCTGCTTTATTCTGTTCATATACAGACCCTGCTCAATACTGATAACTTCAGAGAAATCCACCACACATCTCGTTTCATCAAGAAGGCTACCTCTTACCATCTGCCTCTCATCTTCAGGAAGTGGCTGATGGTTCCATTCCCAGAAGAAAAGAGAAAGCCCTAGGATAATTCTCTCCAGCTAAGTGCAGAAAACAGATTTCCCATTACACATTTATCATATCACAACATTCCAAAAAGACTAACATCTTCCATTTTAAATGTAAAGCCAGGGACTTTGTTCTAAGAAGCCAGAATCTCATTTCAGATGCACCAGAGCAGNCCGTCCATGGAAGAGTTTGGAGGTCTTTAGTGTAGATTGTGGCAACGTTTGCTTAAAAATGTCTTCACATATATTCAATAGCAGATTTCACAAGCCTCTTCAAACATCTAGTAGTGTGACTGCCATATGACCTTGAAAACTCCTGCACTTAACATGCATAGAGGTTACGTACTACCTGACACAGGCCAGCAAACTTCCCTGCACTCCACTGGTCACAGGAGAACCCATCGACCACAGCAGTAGTTTGCAAACCAAGCTGTGCAGCTAGTATAAAAACATGTCCATCACTCTTAAACCCTTCCCAACCAAGAGCAATGCTCTAGGCAGTCAAGGACTTGTTAGGTTTCCCAATGTCCTGTTTCAAAAGATGTACACAGGAAAGGGATGCCTTGACATTTGAAAGTGACCTTAAAAATAGCTTTATCTCATAAGATGAGATTTCTAAAAATAGCTTTATTTAGTATTTTATAATTTATTTTATTATTTATATTTATTCTTTTATTATTTATTATGTATTATATTATTATATATGTTCTCATATCTCTTAATGTGAGAGCAAATAAAAGTGCTTATTTGCTAAACACAAGGCAGAAAACACGTTTGCAAAATACAAAGCCACAAATGTGCAGAAATGAATGTAAATGAGCATTTATTTTTAATAGTTGTCCCATACCTGAGTTAGGAATTTAGCAAGTTAACTAGTGCTGATGGGTTTTTACCAAAACAGCCCTTCATACTGTGCTACAAAATGCTCAAACTTCACACACAAGCTCATTAACATATTATATCATATATTTAAATAAAAAGTGCATCAGCTGCCATACTACACAGGCATGTGCACATGTGTGTGTGTGTACTTACACGGGTATCTTGAACATAAGTTCTGCTATTTAGATTGAGAGCAGATACAACAGTGAACCAAGTACTTTACAGCAATCTTCAGGGTAAGCTGTTCCTGGCCTTGAGGGATGTGATTTTCCTCAGTTCTCCTCCCTTTCCCTCCCTTCTGCTTTATTCTGTTCATATACAGACCCTGCTCAATACTGATAACTTCAGAGAAATCCACCACACATCTCGTTTCATCAAGAAGGCTACCTCTTACCATCTGCCTCTCATCTTCAGGAAGTGGCTGATGGTTCCATTCCCAGAAGAAAAGAGAAAGCCCTAGGATAATTCTCTCCAGCTAAGTGCAGAAAACAGATTTCCCATTACACATTTATCATATCACAACATTCCAAAAAGACTAACATCTTCCATTTTAAATGTAAAGCCAGGGACTTTGTTCTAAGAAGCCAGAATCTCATTTCAGATGCACCAGAGCAGAGAGAATAGGGAGGGACTGTAAGAAGGAAGATGGAAAGAGAAAGGTAACTGCATTATATCTCAGCTGAGTCAAGGTGCCATATGGTGGGACAGAAATGAGAGCTTCATTCATGTTTTGCTCAAGTGGATCTCCTTACTCTTTGTAAAAGTCACAGCAGAATTGGGTCTGCAGTGTGGTGTCAGTGGACCGATGCTGTGTCTTCCCCACAGGGTCCCTCGTGGGGACGCTTCAGCGGCGCTCTGCCAGCGCCCACGCGTGCACACAATCCCAGCCACACACTCAGTCTGTGCGCGGACCGGAGACGAAAAGGCGAGAGAGGTTCTTTGTATGCAATTCCGAGGCGTTTATTAGAACAAACACACTTGAAAGAGGGCAAATGCAAAGAACAAACACCAAAAGCCCGCGTGCGGTTTTATCTCGGAGGGTCCGTGGGGCAGGCAGAGCATCAGAAGCCAGTGGTCTGAGGGCTGGGGGTAGAGGCAAGGCTGAGTGACATAACAGGGGCCAATGGGACAGGGGGGGTGAGGGGAGAGGACCAGGGGCCAGTGGGGTCTCGATGAAGGGAGAACTTTCTGGCACAGTGATGTGGGGAGAGACAACTTCATAGTAACATGGGAGATTTAATGTGAATTTAGCAACTGCAACATGGGTAAGCTAAACAAAAGGGAAAGCTAATGAAAAGAGTGTCCTCTTTTCATTAAAAGCAGTAGGAATCTTCCTGCTGATCTGCACAGACTTGGGCTGCCACCTCAGCAGCCCAGCTCTGCCTCACTGTTTCTCAGGTTGAAGCTTGGCAGGCAGAGGTTAACCAAGGAGGTAATAATCTAGCTCACTCCTAGCTCAGCAGCTCACAGATTGCTAACTAGCACAACACCAAGGCTGTGACCTGCTGCAGCTGCAGTGCAGGGCTGCAGCCCATCCCAGCACCTCTGCTATGAGGAGATCAACTCTGGCAGAGAAATGCCATGAAGAGATGGGCAAAGGGGCTTCCTCAGCTGCAACAGCTCGACTGCCACCAAAAACACCTCAGTGGGGATCAAGAGGGGCCAGGAAGATGCAGCCCCGTGTGCCCCAGCAGTAGTGGAGTGGCATGAGAGGAAGGGGAGGCAGCAGTAAGTGAAGCAGACAAATGAGCATCATTAGGGAGCAGCAGAAAAAAAGGAAGCCAGATGAAAGGGATGCGGGAAACAGCCACATAAATTTTCACCCCCTTTGTGTATCATATTAATTTGCATGGTTGTTATTTTTGCGAGGAGTTATTTTTTCCTGAGGAGTAATCTGTCAGTTTTCATTAGCCCCTGGACCAGCAAACCTCAGCCAGCAATGATGACCTCCAATTCTCCTCCCCAAAAGATGCCATTCCCACTCCAGGTTTTAGACAGCACGTTTTCCTGTTTGCAATGTTTGATAGTGCAGATGGGCTGCACTTGATGCAAAACAATGGACTTGAGCCTCAAACAGTGTATCTGTGACTCCACTGACTTCACTGATTTATACCAGCTCAGCATCAGGCATTTAATTTTATTGCACTGAAAACTAATGGCAAAAATTTTACTATGCCCATTAAAATCCTCTGTTTAAGACTTAAAGTGCAACAATTAAATGTCATTAAAAATATCCACTAGAATTATTAATACCTTTAGTTCTGTGCAATGTGAAAATACCTCTTGCTGTTTCCTCATCTTTCATCTCATTTTAAAGACAATGATTTATTAGTTTACAGCTCAAGTAAATTGAGAAATTCTGATGCTCAGATTTCTTACATGTGACTTTGGAGTCTCATTTCTCAAATGTATTGCACTGTTATTTTGACATTTATGTCAGATTTAATTAGCAATCAGTTTCCCAACAGTTTAACTACTGCAGCATTATTTTGTTTGTGTTTCCCTCTTTTATGCTTAGTTCAACATAGACTGAACTAAAATTTTGAACTTTGTTTTGGCACATGTAAGGCAGTGTGACAGCTTGACTTTATTTTCAACGAAAACCAATTAATCCACCCCAGTCAGAAAATTAGCAAATAAACAAAGTTCTTATGAATGATAATCACTCCCCTCAATAAAGCCTGCCTTGTTCCTCAATTCCTTTAATTTGTTGGGGTTTTGTTTATAGAAACCTATAAAACCACTCATAAAATATTTCCAGATGATCATATAAACATAACAGAAAAAAGGGCTTCAGTGACCTTACTATAATGTGATTTCAAAGAAATACTCCAAGCAATGAAATTGCAAATGTGTATGGGATTAATTGCTGATCTCTTTAGCAATATCTTTAAAATGTAAGTCATAACTGTATTCCATTCGCTTTCTCTATTCCTAGATTTCCAAAGCACAGTATTTTCAGAGAGAATTGTTGGTGCTAGCACTATATATCTTTCTGAGTAGTCTTTATTAAATATTGCTTTCTTGAAGTGCTAAAGGTATCATTCTACTCCTACTTACCGGCTATTCAGCTCTGCTTTTTGTGTAATTGATGCAAATGAAGCATGTAATAGTGTTTTTTCAAATGCATGAAAAACAGCTTTAGGACTTCCTAGTTATCAGAGAAACGAGAAGGCAGAGAATTTGAGAAGTTAAAGAAGGCTAAGAACACATTAGGTGATTTCATTCTTCCACTCATGAAAATGCCTTCCAATTCCTTTTCTGCCTCTAAGCCTGAATGGGTCCTGCACCTGGGGAAGAATAACTCCAGTTTACCAGTACTGGATGGGGAGCAACCTGCTGGAAAGCAGCTCTGCAGAGAGGGATCTGGGGGTTCTGTTGGACAACAAACTGTTAGTGCAACAGCAGTGTGTCCTTGTAGCCAAGATGGCCAGTGGAATCCTGGAGTGCCTTAGAAAGAGCATTGGCAGACATCAAGGGAGGTGATCCTGCCCCTTTTCTCAGCCCTGGTGAGGCCACACCTGGAGTACTGTGTTCAATCCTGGGCTTCTCAGGACAAGAGAAATGGAGCCCCTGGAGTGGGTCCAGCAGAGAATAACATAGCTAATTAAGGGACTAGAGCATGTCTATTAAGAGAAAAGGCTGATGGAGCTGGGCCTGTTCAGCCTCTAAAAGCAACAGCTGAGAGGTGAGCTCATCAAATGTCTATAAATATCTGAAGGGAGGGTGCCAAGAGGATGGAGCCAGGCTCTTCTCAGTAGTGCCAAGCAATAGGACAATGGGCAGAAATGAGGCAATGAACAGAAACTGATGCACAGAAAGTTCCACTTGAATATGACGAAGAACTTCTTTGCTGTGTGGGTGACCGAACACTGGAACAGGTTGCCCAGAGAGGTTGTGGAGTCTCCCTCACTGGAGATATTCAAGAAGTGTCTGGACACAATCTCATGCAATGTGGTCTGGGATGACCCACCTTGAGCAGGGAGGTTGGACCAGATCATCCACTGTGGTCCCTTCCAACCTGACCCATGCTGTGTGATATGCTAACCTTAACTTTCCACAGATAAAATACCTTTACTTTCTAGACCATGCAGCAAATAGACCAAGGAGATTAGCAGTGATATGAATGGTATGCAGAATAAGTCATGCATGCTTGCTGATGGTCATGGGCAAAACATAAAGCACTTCTGGATGTTAGGCACTTAGTAAATAGTCACTATATTAACTAAAATAGTATCCCCAAACACAGAGATTTTATATTCTATCCATTTTTCTGCCTCTCAGTGCATTTAAAAAAGAGACAGCTTCTTACCCAAAAGGTTGAAACTCATAATTCATAACATTTCAGAAGTTCAATACAGGTTGGGTCATAAACACCGAAAAAATCTTAGAGTGCAGGGAAGACTGTGCAGAGCCAAAGAAATAGGGTCTGAGATGATAAAAAAGTTAAAAGGCTCGCTGCTTGAAATATCTGACTTTCTCACAGCAGAATGAAAAAAATCAAGCTCTCAGGTCCTGGAAATAGAAGACAGCCCTCCTGAGAATTTTATATTAAGAACATATTTTCCTCCATTTCATTTCATGGGGGACTTGCTTTACAGTGACAGTAATTCATCTTTCTCAAAGATGATGCAATTTTGAAAGGCAAATGAAACTTACTTTTTGATTAATCCATTTCTCTGCTCCTCCGGAGGTCCTCCAGAAAACCAGTGGATTTTTCTGTATAGCACAAGGGGATAAATCAGCTGATAAATAGGTGCATGATAAAAATGGTTTCTTTCACTCAGCATGGAAGCTGAGGTTGTAGAAACATAGAAGTTGTCTTAATATGGCAGTGTTCAGATTAAGTCAGACCCAGGATGCTCAAGGCATTTTCCATCTGCTGCATACGAAGAAAATGGGCGGAGTGATAGTTTGGGAGCTGAACTCTGGGGTGCTGAGGAATGATCCAAGACGGCACGCACTGAAGGCTGTCAGATGTGGAGTGGTATTACAGGCTCTTAATTTATCTGATATGGAAGCTGAATTATGTGGCACACTGTATAATAAATATCAAAATTAACATGGACCATCTTGATAGATTCTTTCTGGAGCATTTACAGACCTCTGTGCAGCATAGGTTCACCAAAAATGCTTACAGATAATCCATACTAATTTCTACAGAAGAGAGGGCATGTAGGGCTCTTTCTTCCTTGTGACTGATGACCCCTCCTTCCAAATACCTGGTTAATTTCGACCATAATCAAGCAGGCAGGTAGCCAACTACCCATCTGCATGTACAACTACATGTAAAGTACATGGATGTACACTTTTATAGCCCATCAAAGTTGCTGCATGTATGTTTGGGCTTCTGAATGGATCAAGATCCAGTGTGTGGATTTTGGTTAACGGTTTAAAATAAAGGTAAAGCTTAAGCCTTCAAAATACAATTTTCTGCTCTCTAGGGACTGAAAAGGAATGACTGTTTTCCTAAAACTCTCATTTTAACTATTTTTTGAAGAATACACTTACATATTGTTCAACAGACGTCAAGAAATCCATCTTTGTCTATGCCTGATATACATTCAACTACTTCATGCACTAATACATACATATATATGTATTTCCATGCTGTGTTCTGAACTATAGAGGCATCAGATCACCTCTTTCTTAGCCAAAAAGTTGCGTTTCTGGATACAGAAGCATCCATTTACTCTGTGAGATCTACTCATCCCTAGAATTTCTGTGCTCATATGTAAGTAGAAAGGGGAAGCTGACACACATTATCTCACCACTAGACTTCACCATATCTGCAAAAAAAAAAAAAGAAAANCTTCTAAAATGCAAAAAAAGAAAAAAAAAAAAGAAAAAGAAATACAGCTATTTGGGTATTTTAGAACACTCCATTCAAGTCCTACTGCTACAAACTTAGGGAAGAAGAAAAAAGATGAAGGAAGGTACAAGATGCTGCATAAATGATCTTGACTGCCTTAGGATCCACTCCCTCTTTTACAGACTAGAGGACAACTTCATAGCATATAAGGAGGATAACCTTGCTTAGGTAATGCTATCAACACTAGAAGGAATAGGCTGTTCAAAAACATGGGAGCTCTTTTATTCTTGAATCTCTGTAGCAAGGTTCTCGGTCCAATATGGCTGTACCATGCAGCCTCCAAATCAAGTGACATGCTGCAAACTTGTATTTTTTGTCCTTTAATTGGTAAATAACTTTAAATACCAGCAGTGCACGTGCCTGGTTTTACACTGAAGGATGGATTAGGGAAATGTATTGACTTGCTTTCCACTAAAGTGAAAATACCTTCCCTGAAATCTATAGATAACAATGAGCAAAGAGTCAGGCAGTGCTGCTTAACAAACCCACTTACTTCAAGTGCACTTATCTGTAAATATCTACATAGATGCATCATAGTGCTTCAGTTTTTGAAACTCCAAAGTAAATGAGCTACTCTCCTTGGGGACCATTTCGTAAAATTATATGCACTAGGTGCAATCAGGTCCAACTCAGTCAAAAAACAAAAGCATTTTCTAAATCACTACCTTTGAGTCCCAGGGATAAATTGCCTCTATTAGCAAGGATTAGGTGTTCTGAGATTACAGAGAAATCACTTCCCTATTTCTTCAACTCAGTGGAGCTTTGACTCCATCACAGGATGTGCTGGATATGTGAAAAATCCATGAAAAGCAGACCGATCCAGAGCAGCTCCTCTCAAACTAAATTATTAAAAGGCCCCACACCTTGTCCACACTATCATGGCCTTGGAAAGATATTGAGAAAATCTATACAGAGGTGGCTAACCCTTCTGAATGTTTTTTTCAGTGCAAATCCAAAGGCTTCTGCTGGCTGATACAGTCATCTCCAGAGGGACCAAGGCCACCAGTGCATCCCAGCAGCAACTGGACAGAGTCTGTTCCATGGGATGTCACAGGACTGCCTGTCCACTCTCTTAAAAGCTGTGCTTCTTCAAAAATTCTCAGACACAAGAAGTGATCCCAGCCCCATCCTTCATCAGAATGAGTGCACTTCCAGGTGCCTGCAAGGAGGATTACCTAACCAAGTCACAAAGAGCCTGGCACCCAGCTCACCCTGGGGAAACTGTACAGCAGAGCAGTACCCTTCCTTATCCTGCTCCCTCCTTTCCAAGTGGAGAGCAGAGACTCAGAGATGGCTGCCATGAGCTGCACATCTCCTTTCCTTTTTCATTTTCCAGCCATCAGGCCTGCAAGGCTAAGCAAGCATTGAGCCTTGAGGGGGATGCCAGGCAACCCCCTTGGCTGCCACATGGCTGTGGCCGCATCAGCTTTCTTCCCTTCCCCAGGAGCTGGTGGAGACCTGCTCAGCAGCCACACCTGAAAAGGCAAGAGAGGCAGCATTGCCAGGGCCAGGAAAACACAATCACATAGGTAGAGATAGGGTTAAGAAAAGTGAGAGGCTTGGACACTGTATGTAGCACAAGTGCTGCCATAGTCTGCTGCTTGGCTCTGCCCCAGCTCCTTGCAGAACTGGGGGCTGGTGAAGGGACTGTCCCTGATGGTAACACGCCACAAGCTCATGTTTTCTCACACTGCCCATTAAACTTGGACTGCATTCCCTCTTTCAATTCCAGATTCCCTTTTCTTCTTGGGATCCTGTATGTGATGCTGCAATGAAGACAGTGTCCTCAAGAAGTGGGATATGGTGTTTTCTTTCAAGATGACTTTAGCACTGAGAAGACTCTTTGGATTATGTCCATTTTGCCAGGAAGCAAAGTGCAGCGAGAATGGAAATAAGCAGCAGTTCCTGAAAAGAGTTAAAGCCAGGATGGACATCTGTCAGGTCACTTGTCTGAGTTGCAGGAGAAAATGCCTGTCTTGGCAGGGGGCCAGCCAAGAAAGGCAGAGCTCACTGCTTTTGAGGGTGACGCTATTTGCCAGTATGTCAAAGGCTTCTACTGAAAGCTGAAAACAACAGCATCCAGTCTGCAGTCTGTCATGGAGTCTTTGTATCTGCTGAGGGAACAGAGTATGACTCCTCACAGATGTTCCATTTCTTCTCCAGTGGAGGAAAAAAAAGTAGTTCCACCCTGTCCCATGCCCTGAGGCTTTTAGATGACCATATCTTCTAAGAACCTGGAACAGTTTTCCTTTATTTTACTAGTGATGGTTAGTCTATGATGACATGAATCATTTGATTTGCATAATGCAACACCATCTCTTCTCAGGGATAAAATTAGATCATATCATATTTGAAGTCACATGATGGTTGTTCTTATTCATTGCCCTACAGATCTTAAAACCATCCTTCCCCACGAGTAAGGAGGATGTAAGGACATCTCAACCTTACTTGCTTTCCAACCACTCCCCATAGAAGAGTGTGTGTCTTAGGTCCCAAGCATAAAAATATAATGGAGAGATACTAAGGCTCCTGTCAGCATACCCTGGGATCTTTGAAGAGAAAAGTACAAATGTGTCCTGCTCTTTGAAGGCATTTGAGTGAGACAAATCCATAGGAACAAGTGCTGCACAGGTGTACTGTATAGATGGATTCCTACTGACTCAAAGACATGAACTGGCCTGGAAACCACGGTGCAGAAAATAGCCAGAAGCCAGCCCTTCACCCAAACCCCATTCTCTTACAGGCTTCCAAGCGATGATATTATGTATGATCTGAGCTAGGCAGAGTTTGCTATGCTGGCCCTTGCAGGATCACAGTCTGAGTGACACGGAGCAGGCTGGGGCACAGCAAGAGGCAGAAGAGCCTTGGTGGAGACATGGGCCAAAAGTACAGCCTGTTCTGTTTCACAAACTTTAAAATTTTGAGGTCACTATACCCAATTCTTGTATATGTTCCACCACCTGCTCAAAAGTCTTGTGACAGCTGGTACATACACACTGTCCTAAAGCACAGAACAGAGGAATTCAATTTAATAAGCTGCTCAGGTGACTGAGAAAACAGCATCTTACAAAATAGCTTATTCAGGAACAAATTATGCATGTGTCACTGCTCTCTGCAATAAATATAGAAGTTTTATAGTGCATTTGTTAAAAAACTTGACTTTGGGGTTTTTTTAATACCATTCAACTAAAATTTTATGTTCATGATTCTTCTTAAAATACACAATGTAAATGAAAAAGAAATATGGGGGAAATTACATCACTAGCAGGAAAAAAAATTAATAAATAAAATGTGCTGGAATTAAAACAGGTGATTGACACCTGGTGGTCCTTCATAGCCCTGGGTAACAGTTAAAACTGTTCCTACACTTGGAGAAGGAAAAAAGGGAAGTGAAACATGTCTCTACCACTGTTACACTTGTGCTGGTTTAGGGTTCTTGACATTGTAGTGTCTCGGGTTTCTAGCGGTACCTAAACTGAAGGTCAGTCCTAACTCCTCAGCTGTCCACATCCCCCAACACTGCTCTTTTCCCAGAGCCTGGAGGATGTTGTGCATGTAGATCAGCCTGCCAGCACCACACATGCCTGGGAATCAGGACCTCCGAGCACTGCAGGGCACCCACCGACTCCCAAGCAGAGCCAGAGCACAACAGCAGCCTCTGCTGCACTTGTCTTGCAGTCACCTTCTCGGAGTGCTGACAAGCAGAAAGCAGTGTGGTCACTCCTTGTCTCTGCACGCCCTCCCTGCTTCTGAAGCACTCCTAGTGTGGATCCACGCAAGGCACTGCATTATGTACTGCTGCCTGAGCAAGGGGACACTACCCACACAGAGGCTCCCTGGCAGATGTGTTTGTGACCTCTCCAAAAAATTTTGCTGCAGTAATGTCTCCAGTGGTTGAGATATCTGTAACACTTCCTGGCAACAGAGAGTCTCAGAAATAAGATGTCACAGTTGTCAGTCATCTACAATTCATTTTCCCCACAAACCTATTGAATGTGACAGTAAACATTCACCTTCAGCTAAGCCCATTCTGAAAAATTACTTGAAGGCAAATTGTTGAAAAACACAGGCTGTTGCAAACGGGAACAGTGAGAGTAGTGCCTGTGCTGATTTGCCTAAGGTTTGGATACAAGGTCACATAGTAGGAGAAATGAGGGGAAAAAAATCAGCATATGCCATATAATGGCATAATTTTAATAACAAGATTGCTAATTTTCACCTCTTATTCCCAAAGATTCATTCAGCCAATATCGAGCCTAACCTCCTCTGCCCACAGGCTGTCCTCAGCTTGCACTTGATGATGTCTATACCACACACACAGGAAGTGAACTTCTTTGGTCACCTCCCAAGGAAATACTACACTGAGAAAAGCACCGGAAGGATAGGAGCCAGCACTGCTTTTCTTACCACCTGCAATACACCTGCAAAGAAGTTGTTTCCACCCCCACAAGCCTCCTGCAGCAAAAGGGTGAGAGAGGTCCAGATTAAGGAGTGATTCAGTGAGATTTTATGTGGAGCTCTTATGCCAGAAGCATGACTTTCCACCCCCAGAAAGTTCTAAAGGATGAGACACAACTGCCAAAAAGCACAACGACAGGGATATTGAGACAATTGGTGCAGAAGGAGCTCTTCTCATGTGTTGTATGTATAGTGAGTGCAATTCCAGTATATTTTGCAATGGCTCCACTTCTTCAGAAGTCCATGAGCAGCAAGAGCATTTGAAATTTACCACCTTTGCCATTGAGTGCTGTTTTTTCACCATACAAATTGTCACTACATGGATTACATGTCAGATTTTGGAAGGTCATTTGCAACATCCCATTTCAGGAGCATCCACCACTTCTGTACTGAGCACTCAGCACTTAGTGAAATTATTGTCATGTTACCATAGAACAATGAGCCCCTGTGGCGTCCCCTCCGCAGGTAAGACTGCAAATATTATCAACAAGTGCTATAATGTTTATCATGTTTGTAGTAGCATTCCAGTGACACTCAGAAAAAATTGTATCAAGTCTGTGCCATATGCTTTTAGCAGCTTATCATAGCCACTAGCCTAAAAGCATCCTCAAATAGAAATGACAAAAATGTTGCTATTTCTATAGTTCGTGCACTTAAGTGCAAGAACTGCATAAATGACTTATAGCCCTTTCAATAATATAGCAATCGATCGATTTACCTCACCTTTACAACACCATACCTGAACTTCTCCCTCTTAGATCTGCAAGTGTTCTTGAAACACGACTGAGTGTCTGTCTACTATTTCTTGACATGAACTTTCCATAGCATTTGGAAGCAAGTATCTGTAAGATGTTAGCAAAGCATCAAAATTTAAAAAATGAATTGCTTCTTTAATCTGTTTCAAAAGGACTAATCCTACTTCAGAGCCCAGCTATTTTATGTTGCATACTTGAAAATTCTAAAGGTTCAGGAATGGACAGAGTAGTCCAGAAACACCATGAAAACCATTTCATTTACAGTACAAATGCTTAGAAAATCCATGAATTTGCGGGTTAATAATGTCAAAGAGGATTGCACATGATCTCACCTGCTCTCTATTTCATTCTCTGTTTAAGAAAGAAAAATACCCACTGCAATTCCAGACTCCTTCCTCTCCCAATACAGAAGGACGGGATTGTCTAGAATTTGTTTTATTTTTCCATTCCAAGAGAATATTCATATGAATAATTCACATTAGTGACTGGAAAAACGAGGTAACTACAGATACATAACTTTGTAAATAACTTCTCTCCAGAGTATTTGAAAGTGTTCTGAGTATCAGCATTGTGTTCAAATAAGCAGCTCTTAATTATAGTTTTAATTGATTATTAGTATTTAACTACGTGTTCACAGGGAAAACATTCTGTATGAATAATTATATAATACACTGAAAAAAACCCAGTAATTTGTTTCCTCTGCACAGTTTATTCAGTTTCAAATTAGAAAAAAATTACAACATATTTGACAATTTGCATGCATAAACTCAAAACATTTCAGCTCAAAAAATTGATTTCTTCCAGTCATGTATTAAGGCGTTCAGGAATTTCACCTAGGCAGACAAATATCTGGATAAAAAAAAAAAAAAAGAATCAAAATAGACAGACAAGTTACAAGTCAGATTTACTTCTGTTAACAAATATGACCACAGTGAGTCCTGGTAGTAGACAGTTGCATTCCTTATCTTTTCAGTGTGTATAGCTGATAGGATTCAAAGTGATTGGGGAAGAGTTATCTTCAGCAAAAGTTTTCTTCAACAGTTTCTTGATTTGGAGTGCTGAATAAGCCATTGTAATGTTATGTCTGCCAGGATAGATGAAACAAAATGAAAAACTCAACAGCCTGTTTGCAGACTGTAGAAGCACAACAGAACACCAGCAGGTTAGTACAAATACAAAACCCCCAACCAACCAAAATCCAGAAACCACAGGTTCTCATTCACACATAAATAAAGTTCAGAACTTAAACCTCCAGGTGGCCCTTTTCTAGGTTGTTGGGTTTTTTTAATGCTTTTAAATCATGTGCACTTTTGTATTCTTGAAATAGGATGACTGACATCAAGTTCTCTAAGCCATAGATAAGGAAGTGTTGAAAAAGCAAAGATTTAAGATGACCATAAAATGAACTGTAAAATCCAGACTAGAATGAAATGCTGTGTGAGAACAAAGACAATACACAAAGAGAAAGAATGGGAAAGCCAAACATCTGACAATACATTAAGAAGCAATTTAGGTAGGTTGTAGGAGTCCAAGGTCTCTGAAAGACATGCAGCATTGGACTAAAATTTGATAGCTAAAATTGGCACCCCTCCTGATGCAATCTAATGCATTGAGCTGAAAACTGCAGTTCACAAACTGATTCATGAGCAGATTAGATGTTCTTGCCTCAAGGCAGTAACATCTGTCAGGAAAGCAGGAAGGATGTCAGGGGGCAGCAGCATTTCTAGCCCTCAGATTGAAATTTGTTGCCGTATTTGTCCTAAGTTCAAGACAGCACTCCATGAGTATCCTTGCAGACCAGCTTAGGCACTGAGACTGCAGACAAAAGCAACCCACAGCACTTACAGCAAAGCTAATAACTATATAATACTCTTCCATAGTCTTTCAGGACACAGTAACTGGCAGCCTTACACCTACACCTCCTGATAAGACCAGTTAGCTAGGCTGCAGTTTGCACTGAAAAACCTCATTCAACTGCATTGACATCAATCAAAAATGCAGAGGAAGAAGACAGCTCCCAGTCTTCTCCTTAACAGACTAGTAATTTCATTGATTTAATAAGCTAAATATATTTGCATAACAGTCTTTCATTATAAATGGTACTTTCCAGTCCTTTGGTCTCCCTAGCTTCTCGCCCAACCTCTTTTCTCAAGGTCTTCCTCAAAATATGGCACATGGTGCTCCAACAATGCCCACACCGTCCCAAACACACATGGTATACGCAGTGTGCTCCTATTTTTTATTTTGTTTTTGGCAAATATTCAAGAACCTGGCTAGTCTTTCTAGACTAGGTATTATACTGGAAAATACTTGACCAAGTCTCAGTTAGGATTTAGGTCTTTTTCATCACTATTCTCAGAACTTCCACAAGTAAGTGATCTACACTGTTCTGCATTAATCATCATTCTTTTATGTGAATTTTAGCATGCTTTTTGTTGCATGCTTCTCACCTCCAGGACATCCATATAAATGGACCAGGGTCGATTCTCTCAGAATTTAAGCTGGTTTTACTAATTTCCAGTCACAATCCCACTTTTGAGAATCCCCACTGCAGCCTTGCCAATTTGATGAGGATCAAGCACAGCATTTTGAAAACCTTGATCACATTCACTGTCCTTCAACTACTGAGATTATCCTGTGTTGTCTTCCACAGTCCTTATGTCCTGAAGTCTGATCTTCCTCAGGATAACAGCACCTTCTATGCATTTCCCTCACTCAGAGGTAACAGTTGCACCCCAAGCTGCAGCAAACCTGGATGTGGTCTCCTTCAACTAACATCCCCAAATCATGTACACCACTTCCAGGAGAAGCCCTCACTGCCTGACAACGTGTGCACACAGCTGAAACCTCCCCCAGCTCACTGAAGTCCAGGTGCCATGGTAGTCTCCTCACCATCTCCACTACCCGGTCCTCTCTGTGTAGGATGGAAATTTCCCCTGCTGCTGAGAGAAACTGGCTTTCTTCCCATTCCCACTCTCAGTTCCTCACTCAGCTGAGCCCTACAGAGCTGCCCAGCTCTTCTATCAAGTCTGGCTTCCTCAAGTAGCAGCCATAAATATCTAGCCAGGCTGTATCCCTCTCATCCAGCACTTGTTGTAGTAGCATGCAGAGAAGGGTGGCACAGAGATAGCATGCCCCCAGGCAACTGCTGCTGCTGCTGGCTCAGCCTGTGCTTCATCCCTTCCTCCTGCCCTGTGGAGGGAAGGGAATGGGAGAACATGACAGAGGAAAGGGACAGGAAAGTAGAAGATAGGAAAGAGAGGAAAAGGCAAAAAGCAAAGGCAAATGGGACAAGTTCGTAGGGATAGGTCTTCACTGACTACAGGATACAATCATTGCATCTCCAGTTGGAACCAGTCTCTCAGTTTGAGGAACAGCCACATGCATATAAAACCTGCTTACCAAATAAAATTGTGTATTCAGTAAATCACAAAAAATTTTTTAGGATCACCTAATAACTGGAAGGCCTTCATATGCAGCTACTGTTTTTTTCAAAAGTAACACAGGTTTTTTGTAAAGGATTCAATTACTCCAGGCTTTAAATTTGCTTTCCCAAGGTCCCTGCCAAATTAACTTTGCATGAAATTAAATATTTATACAAGTTATTTTTAAATTACACATAATTCTATGTTGAAACAAATACAGCCACATACAGTATTTGCAAAATATCTTTCAATGTAAATTGAGATTTTCAATAGTATAGTGGAGGTAGATGTCAAACCTGATCTCATCCAAAGTACAAAGCATACATTGATGACATCAGAAGAAGCTTACCTATGTTATCCTTCTCTTTACAGGAAATAGAATAGCAACAGATTTCCCTGTCTTGAATAGCTGAAAGGTTTCTACAGAAACAAAAATGATAAGTACTGTTATAACTCCCCAAACACTGAAAACAGAAATTTCCATTAAATTATATGTTTTCTGCTTTTTATTCAGTGGGTTCAATTCTAGTCTCAGATGTTAAAATCTTAAAATATGCCACTGCACACAGAAAACCACACATTTCTTAAACTATAAGGATTAAAAGGTTATAAAGCCATTTAACAAAAATCTGAATTTCTCATTAGGTCAGTGTAATAGCAAGAAATAAAACCACAGAAATCCCTAAGCTAAAAATAACATTTTGTGGTCACAACCAAGTATTACCCATGTCTTATCATTCACCTTTTATTCTTTTCACTTAGAATTCCGAGTTTTTATCTCCAGTAAATCATGATAAAATAACAGTACTCACATGATCACACCATTTATCTTCAGGATGTTTACTGTATCACATTTAATGTATCAGATCTGACTCTTACTGAAAGGATGCTTCTATATTTAGGAAGAAACTGATTCTTAACTTCTTTTGGGGAATTCTCCTACCCCCCTCAGAGTTTCTGAGCACTTTTTAATTTTTTCATTTATTTATCCTCACACAAGTGACACAGACATGCACAAAACATTTTCCCAAAGCAGGTGGGGAGTGAAGGCACTGAGAAGTCTGGAGACCATACAAGAGACTCTTGTAAAGAAGAGAACTAAATAGGGACCTCCCTGGACTTCAGGGAGCAGACTTGGCCTCTTCAGGGATGTGCTTGGAAAAGTCCCATGTAATAAGGCCCTGTAGCAAAGAAGGGCTTAAGAAAGCTGGTTAATATTCAAAGTTCATCTCCAAACTTAAGAGTAACCTATCCTAACAAGCCTGGAATAAAAGCCAAAAGGCATTAAATGGATGAACAATAAGCTCTTGGCAAAACCCAGTAATAAAAAGGAAGCATGCAGAAGGTCAAAGCAGAGACAGGTAACCTGGGAGGAATAACGAAACATTGTCCAAGAATGCAGAGACACTGGCAGGTCAGCCAAAGCCCAACTGAAGTTGGATCCCATGAGGGATGTCAAAGGAAACTGGAAAGTGACAAATGGAAGACAGGAGAAAATGTGGGCCCATTGTTCAATGACACAAGGGACCTGGTTTCACAGGATATGAATATGCTGCCTTTGCTAGCAAGAATAGCCTTCAGAAACCCCAGGCCCCAGAGATCTAGAGTAAGTTAGGAGTAAAGAAGTTGTACCCTTGACGGAAGAGGCTCAGATCAGGGAATAAATACGCCAACTTGACACAGAGAAGTCCATCAGCCCTGGTAGGATGCACCTAAAAGTGTTAAAGGAACTTGCTGATGTCATTGTGTGGCCACTCTTAATACCCTTTGACCAATCATATCAATGGGGAGAAGTGCCTAAGAGTAGAGGAAGGCAAATATCACTCTTCAGAAAAAGCAGGAAGGAGGACCCAGGGAAGTATTTGACAGTCAGCCTCACCTTGATTCCTGGGAAGGTGATGATGCAGCTAATCCTGGAAATTACTCCCAGGCATATGACAGACAAGAAGGTGATCAGAAGTCAGCATGGATTCACAAAAGGGAAATCATGCTTGACCAATTCAATAACCTTCTACAATGAAATCTACAGTTTGGTAGACAACAGGAGAACAACAGATATTGTGCACCTTGACTTGAGTAAGGCTTTGACAGTGTCTTCCACAATATCCCCATAGACTGAGGAAGCTGAGAAGTATGGGTTGGATGTGCAGACGGTGAGGTAGACTGAAGAGTGGCTGAACAGCAGGTGATGGGTGGCACGAAGGCAAGCTGGAGTCCAGTGACTACCAGTGTACACCAGAAACCAATACTGGGTCCAGTCCTGTTTTACATCTTCATTTGTCGTAAATGATGAGGCAGAGCACAAATCTGCTGATGACAAAAAACTTGGAGGAGTGGCTGATACACCAGAGGGTCGTGCTGCCACCCAGAGGGACCTCCACAAGCTGGCGAAAAGGACTGACAGGGACCTTATGCAGTTCAACAAGGGGAAGTGCAAAGTCCTACACCTGGGGAGGAACAAGCCCAGGCACCAGCACGTTAGATGCCAACTGTCTGGAAAAGCAGCTTTGCAGAAAAGGACCTGGGGGTCTTGGTGGGTCACTAGGTTAAACATGATCAAGCAGTGTGATAAAAATGCTAATGGTATTCTGGGGTGCATTAGGAGTGCTGCCAGCAGGCTGCATCAGGTGATCCTTCCCTTTTACTCAACACCAGTAAAGCAGTACCTGACAGCTATGCACCATCAGTACAAGAGGGATATGAATCTATGGGATAGAGTCCAATAAAGGATGACCAAAATAATTAAGGAACTGGAGCAACTCACATACTAAGAAAGGCTGAAGAGCTGGGACTGCCTAGCCTAAAGAAAAAGCTTAGGGAACCTCTTATTAATGTGTAGAAAAATCTCAAGGGAGCCTGTAATGAAGATGGAGGCCAGTGATGGGACAAAAGGCAATGGTCATGAACTGTAACACAGGAAGCTCTCTCTGAACACACAGAAACACTTTTTGCCTCTGAAGAGTGACCAAGCACTGGCAAAGTTGCCCAGAAAGGCAGCAAAGTTTCCACCCTTGGAGATGTTCAAAAGCTGTTTGGACATGGTCCAGAGCAATCAGCTCCCAAGGGGCAAAAGGTTCTGCTTGAGCAGGTGATAGACAAAATGACCTCGAAGTTCCTTCCAACCTCAGCCATTCTGTGAGTCCCAGTTTAGTAGCTCAGACTTTGGACCATCCTTACTATACCAAAACTTCACTTTCTACTATTTAAAATTATGTGACTTGTGAATCCTGTTTTACAAAATTAGTGCTATACTCATAATTTTTACAGAATTGTATATTTTCTTTACAATTACTCTTACTATGCATCCATTTGTTAGTTTCAGTAATCCCTAAGTTACGCTTTGGATATATATGGCAAAAATACCTGACTTGCTTGAATTTACCAACAGCAGTTTGAAATGGTTCTGTTCTAATGCCATTCAAGCATTAAACTGACACTGCAATGTGAAAAGTCAAAATGACTCTATTACTATCCATAGCAGTTGTATCCTCAGTGATGGGAAAACAGGATTATCTGAAATAACTTTACACAACCAGAACAACAATCAAGAGAGGTTCAAATCTACTGCAGTCAGTTATCAGTCTAGATCACTACATCAGGTGCCAGCAGAGCTCAAAGTGGAATATCTAAAAATGGAAAAGAGCACCTTTTATAGGCAGTTATTGCCATAGACTACCAATGATTTTGATTTACATACCAATTTTCACAGTGTCTCAGCTTTTTACAAAAGACAGCTACTTACAATTTCTCAATTAACTGCTTCTCATCCAGTGCACCTGGGAGGTCTCGTTTATTTCCAAGAACTAACACCTGAAAGAAATCATTCATATGCATATTAAATCCAGGAGAAATGAAAGTTTATTTTTGTCTTTGACTTTTTGTTGGCATTATTCTGGATCTTGCAGCTATTTAGAAAGTAATAGAGGACATATTCAAAATGACCAATGACTGTGGGAGCATCATGGAAATCCTGCTTAGTCAGGGCCAGATGCTGGATGTATACCCTCTAAAAACTGGAACAAATTATTTCTGGGTGTATTAGTATCAGAAGTCTCCTCTGGAAGTGAAATCTCTCCATTCTGGATGGCATTATAGGATGGTGTCAGATTAAATGCAAAGAAATGTGGAAGAGAGCATGCATCAGATGCACTCAAGCCACTGAAGGATATTTAATTCAGAGGACCAGACTGACATTAATCAAACATAGGGCCTCAGCAGCAGAGGCTGGGTCGTGAAGACCCAGATACAGTTCCGTCTATGTTTTTTTGCTCCCTTGCTTCTTAACACTGATGCACTCAACAGCTCAGCCTCTGAACCAAGTATCACCTACGCACCAGCCAAATGACCAATTCCTCTCCCTTCACTTTGAGCATCCATGGTAGAAATCTGAAAGGCAGGCATTAGGAATTAAGTCCAAGAAATGAAGAAAATTTACCTAATAGGTGCTGGAACTTCAGAGTTCCTATTTAAGGCTTCAAGTATAAATGAAGGTCAGATAATCGAATTGAGCACATTCTAAGATAAAGTAAGCAACAGAAGGCTTTACTAGTTAGGATTGCATTAGTGTTTTCCAGATGTGCTACAATTCTAAGTCAAGACTGTCCCATTATATCCCATGAATCTGGAACATATTAAACTTATTACTTGCAGTCCAGATTAATAAGGTTGCTTTAAAATCTATAGTGCGGAATCCTGAGCACAATAAATTGAAGGAAGTTCAATACTAATTACTACGTATGAAATAAAAGTAAGTAAAAAATACATCACTGCACCTTGGAAATTACTGTGCCGGTCAGGCTGGGCATTTGGAATGTGATATTATAACATATAAAATGCAAGGAACTTAATTAAATACTACTGAAGATAAGAGAGACCAATCATTTCAGTAAGGAAAAGTGAGAAGCAAAAAAGCATGTGAAGAGAGTGCAAAGGACAGGCAATGTCACTCCCCATGAACAGCGTAACTACAGATTTCTGTAGGGTTTGTTCAATAGATAATTAACATATAAAATAACAACAATAATAGCAAACCTTATAAAAAAAGATGGAGAATCACTTGAAAAATTCTTCTTTGAGAATAGGGGGAGGAGAGGAGGGAGAGAGAGGGAGACTGACTGTTTACTGGAAGTACACTTATACACGCCAAGTCCCAGGTATCCATGGGGTGTAGATGCCATTCCCATAACTTGAGATGGCATGTGTTTAAGCACTTACTTCCTTTCCCACAGTTTACCATGGTGGCAATGTCTGGATGGGTGGGATGTCCAGATGCTAACTAAACCCTCAGCTTCATTAGGCCTGGAATTAGCTCCTTCCTGCTGTGGCATCTGTGCTTATCTCAAGTTCCTGTTGTGGTGGTTTATCTTATGGTAAGCTCCATCTGTGGCTTTGACAGCGTTTTGACACAGTTCAGCTACGTTCTTTAAGTCCTTACACTGTCTACTCATCCTCAGATAACTTCGATTACTTGTAGTGGCCAAGTGTCCAAATAACTGCTTACAAAAAAGGGGCCAAGGAAGAGTCATCAAGTTGTGAGCAACTTCTTCCTCATTTGTATGTACGACTGTTTTCTTTCTTATAATCAAGGTATGAACTCTTGCTTGGTGGTGTCAACGTAAAGACCAAATGATAACCTGATGAATTCCTAAATTGGCAGATTACATTTAAAGAAAAAACATTAGTCTCCATCTTTGTTATTCCTCATTAGAATTTCAGCTGAATACACTATTCTTTGACACTTCCAACTGGAGAACAGATGCGTATTTGCATTTTTCCCACACAATTTAGTTTGAAATACTAAGTCAAGAAAAAGTCAGGACACATAAAAAGCCAAGTTCCTACACAGTCTCTGTAGGCAGAGGACACTAGTTGATGTTACTGACTGCCAGCCTGCAGAAAGATGGCTCTCACATGCCTTAAGATACTGCCAGAAACATACCTGGGTCACTGGTTGAAACCCAGCCAACAAGGTACTGAGTGGAAGTAATTACTGTCTGATAATGCCACATATGAAAACACTATTTTTCCAAATCTATTCTGACCTTTACACAAGAAAATGTACAAACACACTGCAGCATTCATAAGTTGTTGAGTACTACGAGAAAAAAACCATAGTAATTTTTCTAAGAGTGCTCAACGCATCAAGGCTGCATCATATATAACCTAGTATTTTCAAGAGACGAGAGTAACCAATTCATGAGAATTTAGTCTAGACTGTTGATATTCAGGTAAGAATAATAATGAAAATACTTACTGGAATTCCATGCAATTGTGGCTTATCTATCAAACTGTGTAGCTCATTCTTTGAAGCTTCTACTTTTTCTAAGTCTGCTGCATCCACCATGTAACTGCAATGAGAATACAGTTATTTATGATATTGACGATTACTTGCAGAAAATTGTATTAAAACATCTGAAATGTGACAAATATGTTGATATTGACAGCAGCATTAGAAAAATCCAGAGTTGTATAAGCCCTGCATTTATTGATACAGGAAGATAGAGTTAAATACAGCTGGGGGAAAAAAATGGCCTGGAATATGCAATTACTTACATGTCTGGATTGCTGCATGTGGAAAACACACTACTTTTATTGTATTTGGTCTTCTTATGTCATGGAGGTGGACAGATAAAAAACCATACCTATTTATATATAATATAATGTAATACCTAATGTTATAATAATATATATTGCAAAGTATATTTTCTGTGGACATACAAAAGAAAACTTACACAACTGCATTGACTCCTCTGCAATAACGCTCCCACATGCTTCGAAATCGTGGTTGTCCTCCAATGTCCCACACCTGGAAAAGGTAAGAACATTCCAGCCCTAAAATGGTTTTGAACTACAGAGTACTAACCCAACAGAATAAATGAACTCTTACATGCAGCATGAAGGTTGTTATTGCCAATTCCAAATTTTTTTTAAAAGGTCTTCTTGGCCCCTTCTAGTCAATGGAGAGGGACAGGCACAGAGTTAGTCAGTCCTGTGACACTAAAAGTGCCAAATGTTCTTTTGGAGAATGTTACCCTTTCTCACTCACCGAAACAAAAGTCTTACTCAGATAGTAAAGTGAATCACTGCAAATACACAGTCTCAAAACAAAAGAGTATGATAATTGTATGAACCAGTTATGCGGCTTAATTTTTAATGTGGCTAGGGAGACCTGAGTTAAGAATGTATCAGATCTTCAACAGGATAAAGACAGATATTAAATAAACAAAGAGTTGGTTTGAGAGCAGACTGAATACACATAAGGGGTGATACTCCTCACTCCGAGCTCCAATACCTCCACAGCTCTCCTGTTTGTTCAACAAATGTGCTTTAAAAGACACATGGATTAACTAATCAGAACCAGAAAAAGAAACAGTAGTCTAGGTAGGCCTGAAGTGATTAAGCAGTGATTCTTAAGGAAAGAAAGCTCAAATTCTGCTTGTGATTTTTATGAAAGCTCCAATCCTGTAAATACTTACACATGTATTTGTTAAAACGTTAACACACTATTTTTCTGTACAGGAGTTACTTATTTTTGCTTTACTTGCAAAAAATTTGGTATTTTTGGTGGATGACAGTATCTTGTTTCAAAACTGTTTCTCAGATCAAAATACTAAGTAACATATCTACATCATGCAGGCCAGAGCTGTGTGATAGTGCAGCTGTTATAGCTACATCCAAAGACAGTTGTCTTACAAGTGACACACAGATTAACAGTAATGAACACTTAAAAAAAGTAATGGATTTGTTCCTCTGTCAAGGACAAAGAGAAGTAAATATTTCTTATTTTAATCAGATCTAGCTATCAAAACACTATATAATGTTTACCAGATCTAGAAGGCATATATATTACAGAAGAAACTAAATCTGGAAGTAACATACACAGAAACAAAATTTTTTAAGAGTTGTCCTCACATTTACACTATAAATCCAAATGTATTAAACCTACTGTGGCAACAGATTTGCGCAAAAGAGCAAGACTTCACAGACCCATGGGATAACGCCATTTTCAATTAATGTCCACTGTTTTTTTTAATTTCATAGCCTGTAAGTCATATTTATCTATCAATTTCTGTATCATTTTCAATATCTTATATTCATATTTTAGAAATAAATATTTCCCAATTCACCATTAAAATCATTCCCTGAATGATATCTTACCATGCCCTGCAACATAAAATTATTGTATCACCTAAATGTAGAGTGCCTTTGATCCCCTGTCATCAGATCAAAAATTTTACATATGAAAGAGCTTCTGACCATGAAGTGGATATCAATTATCATCTGTACTGACATTTGAAGCACTGTATCAAAGGTCTTAGTAAAATAAACCTTTATACTTAAAAAGCTTGAACGTGATGAGTACACAGTTCAGCATTACGGTCAGGTGACAAAACTTACACCAACACTAATTACTCCAATAACTCATCAAGACCTTGAAACTATCCAAAGCCATCTGGTGCACATCTGTGTGTCTCGAAAAAGAAACTAAATTATTTTCTTGGTAGACCAGAGAAAAAAAGAAAGGTAAAGATGATAGGGCAGGCTAGTAGTCAGATTAGATTTTTGGAATGCTGATCACCATGAAAATCTACAAGATGATGTAGCCTGGACTAATCACAAAACAAATAATACAAGATAAAAAAATACTGGTTTTGTCCTTGCTTGATTATATACTATATCTTACTGTATTAAATTGCACTGCAGAACAAGATTACTCTCATTAGGAGAAAAAGTCACCTTGAAACAATGGAAAGATAAGTCATTTCCAGTCAGTTTCCCTAATCAGGCTTACAGCTATTCATTAAAGTACAACATGAAGGACACAAGATAGACTAGGTGTTTTTAACAGTGCTTTGGAACTAAGTTTACATCAGTACAGTAAGCTATAATTATCTGAAATACGGAAAAAAAAATTATTACCTCACCTCTTTCTCTTTGAAATCAAAATGCTTCTAATAGTGATTTTATAATACTCTTTGTTATATTGAATAGCCAGTGAAATCGTTAACTACTTTATTCTAAAATCAAATTGCTGCACCAAACCATTTTCGCAGTACATGACTGAACAGACAGATCTGTGAGAATACAAGAGGCACCCAGGAAGGAAAGGGGAGAGGTCTCAGTGTTAAAGAAGTTTTCTTGCATGAGCCTTGCATTTTTTGTATATCAACTACTTTTGTATCGCAGTATTTAATACACAGGTATAAAGTAGATTCTGGGTATGAACAGGGAGAGGCAGGACAATACACCTTAACAGCTGAACATACAGCTAGCTATAAAAAGCTTACTTTTTCTAATTCTTTTTAAAAAGAGATTGGACTTCAAATTTTTCCCGTGGCTTTTATTAGTCCCTCAGGAATAAAAATTTCATAATATTTAAAAGGTAATTTTCTCCCTAGAAGACCAGCTGATTTTAATAATCAGAAAAAGCTTACAGAATGACCAAACTGAGAAAAAGTTGCTTTCACAGCCAGTACCATTGCCTCACAAGAGACTAAAATCTCAAGATGTTGTTCAGGCTCAATCTCAAAGGCACATATTTGTTGGTACTGCATTAAAAAAAAAGAATATTTTTTTATAAATCACTGTTTTATTCTATTCTCTACTCCTGTACAGTAGTAATTCTTACTGTGCTTGGAGGTCTGCACATTCATTAAATAGTGCAATGTTTTAACCTGTAAACTAGATCACCATGATGGAATCACTGTTTACCATACACTTCCCTGTTATATCAAATTCTTCTAAAACTGAAAGCTTTGGATATATCTCTTTCCAATTCTTCAGGAGGGTCTAAGGCTCCATCTTAAGACCGCAGCTATTAGCTGTGTTTAAGGAGCAGATCCTTTTCTTTTGCACAGAACTGTATGACAGTTGAGCAAAAATGCACCTGAATAGGTTCAAAGATTTTTGAAAGCTTTCAGTTACAGGAAGGTTCATTAACACTCTAGTTGTGTTTCTTCAAATTAGCACATATTGTGGGAAGGCTTGATGGTTCATAATGGTTCAAGCTGCAGGAAAAGTGTTTTCTAGATGTCATGTTACATGACTTTTTTCAGACATGCTGGGTAGGGTATTTCTTGTGGACAGAGATGTGTACAATGACACGTTTGTATCTTCATGTCAATGTGTGGGTTCAGTACCTACAATTTCACAGTAGTCAGCAAAGTCTAGACAGCCTTTCAGCTGATCAGATGTAACATCTTGTTTAGGATGACAGTACTGACTACAGCTCCTCTGACTATTATTAAAAGAGCTTAAGCCTCCCTGCATACATAAAGCTGTTTACATTCAGACATCTTAACCTGCAAGATGAATCCAACACTATAAATATTTGAACTCAGAAACGTATCTTTCTTCTTGGAAGTATTCAGAAAATATCAGCCATAAAACCTAACCTAAACAAACAGGTGAGGAAACTGTAAGCAGAGAGGAGTATTTGGGCAGAATAAGGCAGCACCGGTAACATCCACCACCACCTCAGTGTACACAGACAAGCCTAAGATATGACCAGTGACATGCTAAGATATGACCAATGAGCTCACACATACACAGCAAGCAGTCATTGCATTCATAGCCACCTCCGTGTGTAGTAACACGGAGCAACTGGAAAGCATGGGATAACTTTAATCACCTAAAATTTAGGCATTTAATCCAGGTGACCAAAATTTCTCTGTGGCTACTGAAGTGCTCAGAGGCCACCAAGAGTAGAAAATTATTCCATTCATCTCACCCACTTTGCCTACCTGGTGAACCTTTCTTGCAAAGCACCCACTGCTCCCCACCAAGTTCAGACAACTGGCTCAGGCTGGGTTACTTACCACCTGGCTAAGCTCAAGAGAGACAAATCCTAAACAATCACCTATTCTAGGCTGGGGTCTTCAACCAAAAATATCCATCTTCTTTGTCTAATAAACAGAAGAATAAAAAAACCTAACAACCTTAAAATTTTTAATAAATTGCCCTGTATATACAGCTGTACTTGCAGTACCTACCAACCATGTAACTTAATATGGAAGTTAGAATACCTTCCTACTTTAGAGTACTTACTACTTGTTATCCTATATATTGGAAATGCCTTTATAGTTGCTTTTAGAGTAAAAAAAATGTGCCATGGTTACATTTTCTGCAGGCAATATTTCTCAGAACACCATGTTCTTTGAAATCAATCTTGGCCCTTTAGAGAACTCTGCTCTCAATCCTCATTGGTGATAAAGTCCAACTTCTAAACATACCATTAGGCATTTTAATCACGTCAGACAAAAAAAAAAAGCTATATGCGCATTCCAGTGTTCATTATTTAATCATAATATCTTCACTGAAGAACTGGAAATGGGCTTAGACTTGCAACACAAAATGTTCACAAAATATCTTCAACTCCTGACAACAAGCACAGAGGTATTTTAATGGGAGAGAGTATTTCTGAGTGATCAGGGTATATTTGCCATTTTATCAGAGACACAAAGTACAATGCTAGAAGGATCAACAGATGGATTTTAAACAGGACACAAAAGCAAAGTCTGTTCTCATAAACTGTTCTCAGAACCTCATGATGCTTACATCTACACTGGGTTCTCAGGCAGGAGTGTACCAGGGAACTCAGATAAGACTGCAATCCTCTTGATCTCAACATAGCACACACAAGGAACCAAACCATCCTTGCCTCAATATTGTGTCCTCAGTAAAGCAAAAGCCCTGATTCTGCATGATCATGTGCAATCATTTTTACCCTTTTTCCCAATGATCATGAATCAGTCTCTAGACATCATATTCCAAAAACTTCTGGTGAAAGCAGGCATATTGAAGTTCTAAGACGTAGGCACACCATGCATTTAGAAGACTGAGGGGAAGGAGACCAGAGGCAAGGACGCTATAGCTCAAATCAGCCAATCAATAACTACTGCAGTGATTATTAACGTTGCCTGTCCTTGAAGAACATATAACCATGAAAGCAAAAATTGGTATTTGCTCAACAGCAGAGAAAATCCAGGAGGATGTGCAATGGTGGGTATGCTAGGAAAAGGTAATCTAATATTGGCAGATAGGACAAGTAAAGGACATTCTCCCATGACAGATTAAGTCCACAGTCCCCTCCTGTATTCTCCTTGCCCTCTACCTCTCAAGTCTGAGCAATCCTGACAGATTCACAGCATTTAACAATGAGGCAAAGATACTGAAGACAGAGCTGAGCAGGGACAGCATTTATGGTTCCCAGGTGTCCCACCTGGATGCTGAAATAGAACACGTGTTTATATAAGCCGCAG
Source organism: Platysteira castanea (assembly GCA_013397175.1). NCBI lineage: Eukaryota > Metazoa > Chordata > Aves > Passeriformes > Platysteira > Platysteira castanea. Next base: position 167,444 of record VYXC01000508.1, read on the forward strand.
ATAACTGCAAGCTGGGAGTGGATAAAAAGATCAGAAGCCTAAAGTACCCAGACTATCTAGAGGAATAGTCTGAAATACGGCAGCTGAAATTTAATACAAACAAGTTCGGAATACTACAGCTGGACAGACGGAGCCAAATGCAACAAATGGATAACCAGGTAGAGGGGTAGGACAAAAAGCTTGATTAGTTCACAAACTAAATATGCACTTCAACAGGGCTGCAGATCTTAAATCAGCATGGACCATCAGAAGCTTTTTATGTATGATTTTGGAAGAATGTACTGCCCTGTCCTCAGTGTCTGGGAAGCTTCTATATTGGTTTTAAGCATCAGTCTATAGAACAGACACAGGTAAATTTCAGAAACTCCTGATAAGATAAAAAAGGACGAGTTTTTAACAACATGAACTATAAAGAGGGGAGAGGGGCAAGGGGAGCACAACCTTAAGGATTCCTGGGCTATGGCTGCCAGACATATAAGAAGAAAAAAGCAGCTCAATTTGAGATGACAGCAACTCATGTCAGATACAAGGAAAAAAGCTTTCTAACAAGAGTGAAAGAACATTGTACAAAACAAGGGATGTTGCAGAGCCTTCTTCATGGAAGAACAAATTTTAAGAAACAATTACAGATGATATTTGAGTATCTGATTCACCCTTGAGATCAACTCTTGGTCCTAATTTTTAGGATTCCTGACAGTTATTCTGAATGACTGCTGAAACATTCAACATTGCCTGTTTGACTCAGAACACTACCTTCTGACCCCAAGTGTTTTTCTGGACTACTGTAGAGGTTCCTAGAGCATTCCTAATGCATGATACTGTCTCACCCTCTGCAGCACACAACTCCCAGGAAAGATAGTCCCCAAGGCTTTTCTCAAACTATCAGAAGGGAAAGTACTTTCATACTTTTCCTTCTTAGTTGGTCCTAAAGTAATTCCAAGTATGGCCCACATTTATTCTTTGTGCAACTCCAATCCTCATTTAACTCCTCTTCACGGAATCACCAAGGTTGGCAGGGGCCTTTGGAGACTGCATAATCCAACTTTCCCTGGTCCAAAGCAAGGTCACTAAGAGCAGACTGCTCCAAAGACGGAGTCTCCAGCACCTGCCTGGTTCCAATGTTTAATCCTCCTCACAGTGGAAATGCTCTGTCTTCTGGTTTAAATGGAATATTTCAGTCTGTGCCTGCTACCACTTGTACTGTCACTGAATATCACAAAGAAAAGTTTGGTTGCATCTGCTGGCTACACTGATGTGATCTTCCTGAGCCTTCTCTTCTCTAGACTTAAGTCTCAGATATCTTAGCATCATCTCACATGAGAGATGCTCCAATTCCTTAATCATCTTTGTGGGCTCCCTGCAGTAGCTCCACACCTCTTTTGTACTGGGAAGCCCAGAACTGGACAGCACATCAGCTATGGCCTTACCAGTGGTGAATAAAAGGGGGGGAATCACCTCCTTGGACCTGCTGTCAAAACTCTTCCTAATGCAGTCCAGGATGTTGTTGGTCTCTCTGCTGCAAAAGTACACTGCTTGCCAATGACCAACGTGGTGTCCACAAGGACCCGTGATCCCTTTCTGCAAAGCTGCTTCCCTGTCAGACAGCCTGTAGTGGTGCTGGGGTTGATCCTTCTCTGGTGCAGGACTTTGTACTTAACTTCCTAAAGGTCCTATCAGTCCATTTCTCTAGCCTGTCAAGGTCCTTCTGGATGGCAGCACAACCCTCTGCTGCAGCAGCCACTCTTCCCAGTTTTGTACTATCGGCAAACTTGTTGAAGATGTATCCTGTCCCACCATTCAGGTCACTAATGAACTCACTAAACAATCCCTGGGATTTAGCACTAGTAACTGGGCTTCGGGCTGTGGATGACAGCCCTTTTGAATCCAGCAGTACAGCTCTTCCTTACAGACAACTATCATAAACCACAGGGACATCCAGCAAAAGTGGTTTTTTTTATAGAAATAACCACTTTGACTTGAAATCAGCCCAGACACAGCACAGCTTTTTCAGAGTGATCCAAGTCATACAGAATAGCCAGTATGTGCTAAAACACTGTCTGGAGCTATACAGGGAGTACATACAGAGGCTTGTATTACTGCGTGACATTTGAAATGACAATATGACAGAAAAGATAATCTCAATAGTAGGAGGAAGCATTACAAAACAGGAGAATTCTGCTTGCATGAGGATGTGTGGAGAGCTGAAAACACTACTGTCCAGCGGAGGAGTGCTGCATCAAAGGAAGCTGGCACAAGAATGCACTGAGCTCGCATCCTTGTCCTCCCTCTCTGCCACATCAGAGCAAAGTGCAAGCAGCAAGAAGCTCAGCTTTGCTCTCCCGCAGCTGGGCCTGCACTGGGTGTGGTGGAGGGACACTGGCATCTAGTGGAGACAGCCGGGGTGACCACAGCCCACCCCGCCAGCTCCCATCCCCTGAGCACCTGCTCTCCACTCCCTCTGGACCACAGTGGCTGGGAAGTGCAGAATTGGCCTGGCTATGCTGTTTTAAGAAAAGCAAGTTGAAGAGCAAGGGAAATGAATCTAAGGCATTATCTGTGCCTATACATGTCTGCGGTGTTATATTTCCTTTTAACTGAGACTGTTCTAAGATCGTCACTGCAAGAACCGCAGGATGGTTAGCTAGAAGATCCCAATCACTTTAAATAACAGTTTACAATTCAAGTCTTCTGAGGTTCTTGCAACTTGGCTTGTTAAAGTAAATTTTATTAATTGCTGTCTAGCTTGTTGAATAGTAAATCTCACCAAAGCAAAAGGACTTCTAATACTAAGCAGATCCAAAAACCAGAAAATCCATCAAAATCAGATCACTCACCAAACAGTAAAACTTGTTTGGAATTAAAATCTCAAAGCAATTCAGTCAGACTTTTTTGTCAAGAAAACAAAAAGATAGCCATGAGTTTTGTAATGAACTTCATTAAAACAGTTCCAGCAGATCCCTAAGTTGTAGTACATTAAATATTTTGATGCTAGAAATCATCCTGTACTTTAATTCTTCAACTGCAACCTCAAAAGATAAAGCTTCCTGCTTAGATTTCAAATACCACGTGGAAAATCCTTCCTTTTTTGCCTCCTTTTCTTGGAAATAACAGCTGACTGGTTATTAAATATATTGATAAGCCAAAATATGACAATTCACAGTTAAAGCTGACAGCCTTACATTTCTAAGTATGTTTAGCTTCAATTCAATAACACCTGAAACTGGCATCTTCCTACAAAATATTTTGGCTTGCATAATTCAGTGGGGTTTTTTAGTGTGGTTCAGATAAATACTCATACACATAGGCATGCTAGTGACCATAATTTTATGTATTAGGATTAGAAACTAAAAATGAGAATAAATCTACTGGCTTTTGGAAATGACTGCCAAAATCAGAAAAAAGGAAGGAAGACCATGGGCTTCAGTTCTTTCTGCCTTCTGGAATAGTATGGAATCTGCAGATGGAAATGAAGTAAAGAAACCAGGTAGTGACACTGCACTAGCATAGTACTTCCTTCTTAGTGGCCTACCCTGAAATACAGGAAAAAACAGATAAAGAATTAGTATCACCTAATTGCTGGTTTTGCAACTTACTTTTCCAAAGGTGATCAATCTTACACTTGCAGAATGCCAGTTTTTCACTTGATGACTTTTTGACCCAGATGATTTCTCAGCTTTGCTTTTATAGTAAGTTTAATTGATTCTGTTTTGCAGTGTCCCCTGAAACCTTTGAAAAAGGTCAGACACAATGTTGGGTCTTTGCTTAGCCCAGATATTATTCCTGTCATGTTTAAAGAACTTCGCGGGTTTAGTAAAACAACACTTTATCCATGAATTTTAGTAGCTGACAGTTGAATATCATAGTATTTCTATGAAAAAGGTTACCTGTTTTGTTGGTATAAAAAGGTTAAAGAAAATTTCGCTCTGAATCCTTACTACTGGGCTGCAAATAGCTCTTGAAATGATTCTAGCAAGAAGCACCCCATCATCATTCTTTAGTCATCAACTTATCAACAAATGATGTCATTCTTCCCAAAGTAAAATAATTCTAGAAACTTTATGTAGCAATTGAGCTGTAAGATTTTATCCTAGATACGGGAATAGTAACATACAAGTAGTTTATCCTGACAGACTTTTAAGGAAATAAGTATCTATGTGTAAGAGTCATATTCCCCTACACCCCTTACCTTCACTGAATGCTGTTGTAGCAGAGAGACTGTGAGAACAAGTCCAGATATCTTCCTGTGCAGACTGGCTTTCAAATCAAGTATCATTTTTGAAACTAATGAACATTAATTATGTCAGCATTATCTCCTTGTTCTTAAAAATTCTATTATAGCAACTATATACAAAATTACTTTTGGAAGCAAAGAGTAAAAAAAGGCACAGTTCCACAGATGCTCACACATACCCTCTCTGCACAACTTAATCTCGCGACATCATTTGCTCAGACAACCCTGGTATAAACTATTAGTCAGTTCCTTCTTGAACTATGGTGGCTCAAAAAACACTTTATTTTGAAGACTCTGCTTACTACTTAAAAGATTTTTGCCTAGTTTAATGAACCATCAACAACTTTTTTGTTTTCTTCCACATCTGACAATTCTGCAGCATCGATACCTCCCTCCAACTATGCTTTTCTCACTATAAATCATGGCCTCATTGTTTCTGTGCAAAAGACAAAAAACAAATTAAATTCCTATTCCTGGGGATTATTTATGAACTATGGTTGAATGAGGTAACTTTTTTATTGACTGTGGCATCTCTGGACTTTGATCAGTGGTTTAGGAGTCATACCAAACCAGACGAAGAGTATCTATAGAAATGAGGGAGAAAAAAACTTACTTACGGAAAACGAAGGAAAAGTCATGGTAAAGACAAAAATCTGGATTCCCTTGACCTAATTTTACCTGGAAGTTGTGAATTTGATCTAGACTAATCAACCAGGCTCCCTTCATAATCAAACAACAGACAGTGCCTTAATGCTACTGGAGTGATTTATCCCTATTTTGATGCCTATGTGTCTCTATAGCTCTAAGGCGTGGTTCCCTGATAATTGACTTAAGCTAGATGTTCTATTTCAGCACAGCTAATGTGTGAGCTAAACCACACTCTCCACTGAGTTGCCAAAGTTAGGAGTCAAGCTGCTCCAGATTTCACTTACAGCTGGGGGTGGACAGGACGGGGAGAGAGAAGACAGATACACTCCCAGAAGTCAACTCACCTACCTCAGTATCTCCACATTTTATGACCTTTCTAAATCACAAAAGTGCAACAAAGCTTCTGCCTGGCATGGAATATAATGAAATCAGACAGATTAATGTAACAGTGAAATACATTACTATAAGACTATTTGCTTTAAAAAAAGTTAGTCTGGAGCTAGAAAAACAGATAAGGGTCCTATAATCCTAAAAGAAATTTCCTCATTCATATTTCCAGTTGAAACCACTCTACTATTTATTCACTCTGTATTAATTCAAAGATGCACACCTACCTTTATGGTAACATTTCCTTTTGTTATTTTTCTCATATTGAAGCCTACTGTAGGAATCATATCTTCTGTGAACTGCCCCGACTAGAATATAAAACCAAAATTATATTTATTATAAAACAATTGATACATACAAGAAAGGTTCTCATTTGCAATCTAAAAAAATTTATTTTACAATACTGTAAAATATCACATTAATTTTCAGCAAGAGCACTGGCCAGCACTTCAATTACTGCATTGTCAGATCACGGAAGACTGTTCATTTCAGTCCCTTTAAATGATCTTTTATTCTCTTCAGCAACAAAGATCACCCCAGAAACCACAAGACTTCAGATAATTATTCATCTGATTCTTCGGCAGCACGGACAAAATATAGAATTGTACAATGATTTGAGATGGAAGAAACCTTCAAAGGTCACCTAGTCCTACCCCCAGTATGATAAAATATTATAAAACTGACTACACCACGATTTTTTTTCCCTGTAGTTTCTCACTGTTGTTACCAATGGTTTAATTCCAAATATAAAAACAGTGAAGGACTACTCATGTAGAGATTACTATGGGCAGACTTGTTTCTTCTGTGTTGGTGACAGCAGAGGAATCCTGTTGCAGAGCTAAGAGAATGCCATTAAGACAGAAAAATAGAAGGTACTAACTCAGTGTACCATAAACCCCAAACATAAACCTCCAGCACAAAACTGTTGCCCCATCCCCCAGTTCAGAGAAATATTTTCATAACAGAGATACTTCTCATCACGCCAGTGGGAGTCTCACAGACTTCTACCCACTACAGAAGACACCTTTCGAGGATAAAGATGAAACTCAGATCTAAGTAGGTAACTCATCATTCATTCTTCCTTTTGAAAATGTATCATCAGCAAGCTGTTGTGTCTCCTGGACATGGTACAATAGGAGAGGCAGCTAGGTATGTAAGTTACGTCCACACAGAGGCCCAGGCGCTCTGCAACATACACAGCAATCCTGGTTTTCCAGTCATCCAGCAAGAAAAGCAGGACCTTCTGGGCCTGACACTGCCCTTCCATATCTATCTGCCCATATTCACCTCATCAACCCGTGCACCCTGTGTTTTTTTCGGAAGAAAACATGGGTATATGGACAAGACAGGACACAGCCATGCTCCACCAGTTCCCTCTCATCTGAGAAATGGAGGACCAAAGCCTCAGGGTGCAGTGGAACATCACTGTGTCTCTCAGTTTACCCCTCCCAGGGCTATTCCAGGGATCTGTACGATTTCTGAAACTTTTCTCTTTCCTGTTTGCAGTGGAATGAGAATACATTCTGGCTCCAGTTTGCATTTACAATCTAAGGTTAATAATTTTTAATCCGGGGCTTTAAAAGCTGTGTAACTTTTGAAGTTACTTGATTGTCTCACAAGAATGTGGAGTTTGGAATCAGATGCTTCAGGCAAGAAACAACTTCCATCAATTCCTTGTTCAACCTTACTTATGGGAATCTTCTTGCTAAATTCTGTATTATACATCTTCACCATCTTTCGTCTCTTTTTTTCCTCTTCTTCCCTGCTTCAGCAACTTGTCAACAGCAGTAGGAAATAAAAGTGAAGACAAAAGCACCTGCAGTTTCATACAGATACACATACGCAGCAGTGGCAGAAGTTTTTAACTGAATGTAGTAAGACAAAGCCAACCAGTAACCATCCTGTGTGTTGGGTATTGGTCTGCCCAGGAAAATGCTGGAGTCACCATCCCTGGAAGGGTTCAAGAACCGACTGAATGTGGCACTTAGTGCTATGGTTTAGTTGACAGGGTGGTGTTCGGTCAAATGTTGGACTTGATGATCTTGAAGATCTTTCCCAATCTTAATGATTCTATGATTCCACGAATTTGTTAAAATATGTAGTACATATATTTGTGGAGGACTGACACGGAAACACATTTGAACACATAAACACTGAAAATGTAGCATCATTACTCAAGGACAGGAATGCCTGGAAAACCAGGCAGCTGACTCAGGAAGCTATAGAAAATCAGAATTCCACTTCTGTCAGCAAATTATACATCATATGTAATATGCTAAACTGGAAGACAAAAATTAAATAAATAAGAAAACCAAACCACCATAACTGCTCTGGTACTGGGGATAGAATGTAAAGAATTAGCATCCCTTTCATTGGTCTTTAGTCTTTTTCTCTGAAAATTCCCATTATGGTTGAATGGAACCAGATACAAAGAAAATATTATGTCTACAGTTTTTTCTCTTTTCCCACACAGTGAAGAAAAGAAAGGACTAAGTTGAATCTTCTGCCCACATTAGTCCAAGAGCTCTGATTACTGTGTTTTGTTTTAAAGTGTTGTAACCACCTAATCATCATAAAGTAGAAAGTATGTACTACTGTTCTTGCTAAGTAAGGTTTTCATGACAAATTACCTATCTTTGGAATATTTAAGAAGTGCAAAAAAGTTTATTGTCATATTTCAGTAAAAAACGGATTACATCCTGACACAAATGAAAAATAACTGATGCTAGGAAGTTTGTAATATCCTCTAAAAGTTTCTGAATATTGAACTGATAATGAATGCTGTCATTACCCCCTACCATATCAACAACCAGATTCTAGTCCACTGCATCGATGCACATCCACAGTAAAAGGCAGTGACTTTCTCCAAGGTTTCCACTGGTAACTAAGGACTAAATATGGCTCAAACTCAAGAGCAGAGACTGTCTCAAAGGGTGTTTATTCAGTCTTAGCATGATACGGTCTCTGAGTGCTATTGCAAAGTGAAAAAATAGTAATTTCCAATGTTTTTTCTTGATCCACTGCAGCTTGCATTTTAAGTAGCCACTACTTTGCAACAGTTATTTTCATCGTTACACTCTAGCCACATACTCACAATGAGAGTTCCCAATTTGTTCGCCCTCCCTGTATCAACAGTATTCAAGAGTAAACTATTATTCATTGCCTTGTCCTAATTTTTTTCAAAATTCTCCCACCACTTTTCTTTGGTGATTATCATGGCATGTCATCTCCAGACTGGAAGATCCAAAAGCTACAAAACCTGCAATGTGTGACCCTCCCTAAGGCAAAAAACATGAATGCCTTGTAGGATACTCTTAAGAAATAACATTTGCAGGAGAAATCAGACCTGCAGTAACAGGAGTGCTCTGGTGTTCAAGGTATTAACACCACAAACACCTGTGATGCCATTCCACTGGTGGTATAATAGAAGGGAGTGGACAAACAGTTAGACACGCGGAGTCTGACACCACACACTGCTGAGGTCTCTGAACCACTGTGTTCCCCTTCGCTCTGTTCATGAAAACAATCCAAGAGCAATGTAATTTGTCATGCCTTTTCCCCACTCCTCAGCAAGGGCTGCCCTTGGGAAATGAACACTTCCAGAGGGCATAAGAAGCACCAAGGCCTGTCTTACCAAGACCACCTGAGTGCCTAACAAACGAACTACAATACCAGATGCAGATATATTCTATTGATTGCTGATGTCACCCAAAACATACTTTCACTGGGCACTTGCCATTTCTTCTTCTCCTGCTCGCTCTGCTGCTTCTTTCACATAAAAATCTCCTATTTTTCCCTTAATCCATAATCATATACAAAAGCAAGTAACAAATATCATACACTCCCGTCTTCGTAATCTCAATTTCTTTTACTTTAGCCCACATACCTCCCAGTCTGGTTTTGATTCTTGATCTACTAGCTTTTCATGATAAGGACTGAAGAACGTCTAGAAATTTCCATCTCATAGCAGCTGAAGCTGAGATACACCTCACAAGAGGTGTCACCGTGCAGAAAAGGATATGCAATAAGCTTAGTGATTAGTAGTAAGCAAATGTAATGTATATTTATATATTTATTTCCATCCTCTGATGGAAAGCAAATCTTTGGGATGGACCCAAAGGCATTTTGAAGGGCGCAGCAAACAAAGATGAGAAATGTATTTCAGCATGGTGACAAAAGAGAAAATGTCACAGTAGGCATCCACATTAGAGAGGCTGCAAGGCCATCATCAGAGGTGGAACATAATGCTGGAATCAGACTTGAATGCTGGAAAAGAGCTGTGGAGGAATTGTGGGAGGCGTTAGTATTGATGCAATTGATGGGAGGAGAGAATTCAGTAATGGGCAATTTGTGGCCTTGGGGGATGCACAATATATTATTCTGGGATACACTGGACATGAAAAGCCAACCTGAATCACGGCAACAGCCCATGCTCATGAATCTGCTCCAAGATGGGCACACTTTGCAGCTAGACGCAGGAGATCTCTTCTTCCTCCCTCTGAAAACACTTTCACACACATCTGAGCCTCCTGCTGTGAAATTCTCGAGGTTGCAAACGATGCAAGAGCTGCCTCATGCTCTCTCCCGTCCGCCACCCCCTCCTCCCTCCCTCCCACCACATCCCACCGCATCCCACCGCGGGCCTCACGGCAGGCGGTGGCATCGCCGCAGCAG
>VYXC01000508.1:177447-288137 GCA_013397175.1 Platysteira castanea
CGACACTCGCTGCAGAAGGGGAGGGGGCTGGGCTGGGCTGGGCCGGGTTGGGTCGGGTCGGGCTGGGCCGGGCCGCGCCGGCCTGGGCGGGGAGCAGCCGCCACGTCCTGCGGGGGCCTTCGCTGGCGGGGGGCGGGCGGCCCTGGGCGCCCGGGGAGGGGATGGAACCGCGGGAGCGCGGCTCCCGCACGGGATGACGAGTGAGGCCGAGGGCAGTCTCCCGGTGCTAAGGGGCCGAGGCGGTGCATGGAGGCACCGCGAGCCCCAGGAAGCGGCCGGGCGGCTCCGGACACCGCGGGGATCCTGTGCGGGGAACAGCTGCTCCTGGGGTGTGGAAGGATGGGGCAGCCTGGCGCAGACCTGCTGCCACGGGCGGGCTGTACAGCATCCCACACCCAGCAAGGGGGCCGAGGCCGCCCTGGCAGCACGGCTTACGAGAGTTGGTGGGCTTGGGCTGCTTGACAGCATCGCTTTTGTAGGTTCATCACGTCTAGTGATGGCAGTTCTCACACCCCTAGACTAGGACCTCCACTGTTCCCGTGAAACTGTGCTTGAATTGTTCATTGTGTAGCGACAGACTTTCAGATCCAGGGCTTATCATGGTTTTATTTAGTTTCTTCTGTGACAATTTTTGGAAAATCACCTGTAGTATGACTCCTTTCCTCAAGAGATGCTTGTGATGGTGGTTTTCTGTGGTGATCAATGATGGGACGTCACTTCACTAAAAATCTTCTGCCTGCACTAAATAAGCGACATTTAGCATACAGTCTTGTTGCCCTGGTTTTTGCTAAGCCTTCTGTTTTTAACCTTGGAGTTAGATTCTTTCACACAGTTTTATGTAAATAGTAGCCAATGTTTACTTAACGGTATTTTCTGGTTTTCATTCCTTTTGTGATAAAAGAACTTTGATGAGCACCTTTTCTCTCCAGTGGGATTGAGAAGGAAGTGACATGTCCTCCAATCCCTTGTGCAGTTGAGAAATGTATAAGACGTGATATATGTAAATAATAAAAGTCTTTTCCCTCCTTTCTGCTGAACCTGGCAGGTGTGAGAGCGTCTTTATTGTGTTTTCCCAGACACACAGTCTTGCCACGGTGCATTAGAGAAAGGCTTGTTTTACCCATAAACACAGGGCTAACACTTCTCCTGGATCTATCTGCCGGTCTCGGAACTTGCTACTGAAATTTGGTGCTCTGGAAGGGTTACAGTGCTGGTGGTATTGGTTGATGAAGGACATTCATACAGGTATAAAGGCACATATACATTTAGTGTGGATACCTCTACTATTGAAACATAGCACGTTCACCAAAGCATTTTGAAATTTGATTTTCTTGGTCTTTTTAGAGACATAATTCAGCAATTTAGAGCATGCAGTTTGTGACAAAACTTCACTGATTATGTCAGTTGGACCACAAAATCTTGACACTCTCAAGATCAATTGGTTGTGGGCTAGATGTAGAGGCAAAAAAATATCATGGTTTTTCATGCCCTGGTTTTAGATACTGAGTTATTTCTCTTATAAATTTAATTGCATATTCCCAAAACAAAATTGGACACTAGAGCTGGTCCTGCCACCCAATGGTAATGTTATGGAATTATTTTTCATTGCTTCTCTTAAATGATTGCTTTCCTCCAGATTTTATATTCAGTGTCAAGTCTCAAACAAACAAAAGAAGGCACCTTTTTTTTTTTTGTTTTTTTCCCAGTAGAATCAGGTTTTGTTCTGGCTACAAGTAGTCCATTTCTCCTAACACTGTTCTCTAGCACGGTAGTTTGGATAGAGTCAGAGTTTTGAGTGCCACTCTTAACACTGAGGCAGTGATAGTGTCTTCAGTAGTTTCAAAGCATGATATAGCTCTTGAAGTTTCTTGAAAATTGGTGACAGAGTGAAAGGAACCTCCTGCATGGAGGGAGAGTATAGCAGAACTCTGCTGGTTTACTTGTCTGTGAGTAGCAGCCAGATGGCTGCTCAGTATGTAGATACATCCTCACCAGCAGTCACAAATGTGCTGGCCATTTTACCATTTCCACTACACCTAACTGGGGAAATCACTGGGGAAATGGGTGAGAAAGTTGACATTGATGAAGTGGGTTATTCTGTTTGCATAAAGGACTGGGAAATAATTCACAGGCAAATCATTAATCTTTCATTTTTATGCTCTGTATCCTGTGATTTTTAAAAACTTGTCTTGGCCAAAGAAATCACTGAATTTTGGGTGAATAGGTGAAATGTTTCTGGCTGCCTTAAAACTGATAAATATAAGAATTTCCCCCATCTCTATATATCACTCATCTGGTGATGTGCAAAATACAGTCTGTCCATTTGTGAGAATGATTTCTGGGAATGAAGTGGTTCTGATTACTGCATGGGGGACAATTCACATAAAATTGAGCAGTCTCTATTTTTGCAAGAAATACTAAATTTTTCAATAGTGCTTGAGTCTCATAATGATGGAAGTTTAATATATTGTAGATATAGTAACACTGAAAAAATACATTTCAGGCATATCCTCATAAAAGACTGGCAGAAGATGCACAGATAAAGTCTAAAACAATAATTCAGTTGTACAATGACTTAAGTCTTTTATAGTGTCTTGGGGGGTTTGTCCAAGTTTAAAGTTCTTTTATATTGTTCTAAAATCTGTTACATCTTTTGCAAAACTGTATCATTATAAACGGCATTCTTTATTTTACAAACTGTTCGGTTTTAGAATATTGTATGTAAACATATTGCTGCCTTGCTACACTTAGCAGCTCAGAGGACATTTGTTTTTGTAGCTAAAAGCTATTCTGTTATCCTGCATGGCTGTAGACAGACAAGCCACTTAATCTTTCTGGAAAACATTTAACCACTGATAAAGTATTTTACTTTTCTCTTTTCTATTGAGTTTTACACACTGCAAGACCAGTTTAGCAGTGTTATGGGACCATGCAGCACCCAGCTGATTGAGTCTTCCAAGTGCTCTGAAGGGATAGCAAAGCAGCTTACTCCTCTGCAGAGACTTATTTGTGCTACAAAAGTTTATAAAAGTGTATCTTACGTTTCAGGTGACAATGGCGGGGATGCAATAAAAACACGGTCAGCAAAATGACTTGAATCAACACTGCATATCCAGATCTTTCACATCTGGGGAGAAACAAGGTATTTGAGATTCAGATTTGTAGTTTGGAGCACTATCAAAGAGATTCGATCACACTATCTGTATTTTAAGCAAGCATTTTAGTGACAGCTGAAGATCGTAGAATCGTTAAGGTTGAAAAAGACATCTAAGATCATCAAGTCCAACCTTTGACTGATCACTACCTTGTAAACTAGACAATAGCTTTAAGTGCCACATTTAGTTGTTTCTTGAATGCTTCCAGGTAATTCAACCACCTCCCTGGGCAGATCTTAAGGAGAAGAAAACCTCAGCTGAATGAAATCTCCAGAGAAGAGAGCATGAGAAGTGGTTATGTCTCACTGGTATATTCAGGTTTGTCCTGATACATCAGATTTTGGGGGAAAAAACTGTAGAATAAGTAATTTCTGCTAGTGAGGCACTGCATTAGGGAGTGTCTAGTCATCTTTTCTGTTTGTAGGCCAGAGTCAAGCAGGTGCGTTGCTGAAGGGAACAGAAAGACTGTCTTGACCTTTTCAGTGAAAGCCTTGTAAGGTTCCCACCAGTGTCTGCATGTGTCATCTGTGCCCTCTGCTGGCTGCAGCCCCAGAGGCTCTAGTATGTACCCTAAATTCTTGTCATGCACTGGTGAGGGAAAAGATGAAGAAGGATTTCTGTAAGGACTGTTATAGTGGCAGATTAAGGTTTTTAACTCAAAAATGCTGTGATTTGGATACCTAAACTTGGTATATGCAGTTCATGCTGAAATAGTGCATAGGATTTACAGGCATCTTAAGCCTGCTATTAGTCCCTTAATTACCGGCTGCCCCAGCAGTAAGGTACTTCGGGCTTTGTTGTGACATTAACCATATTATCATTGTGGGAGTGCACGGTGCCCTTAGCCTCCCTTTAAATGTGTGGTTGTTTTTTCCCTGCCTCAGGAAATCATCACTTGACACAGGCAAGCTGTCGTCTTGCCTCAGCCTGCTAGTAGCCTGAGGGAGGAGTGTGCTCCATGAGACTGCCAACATATGGTATACCTCTTCTACAGGATCTTGAAGAGTTCTGTTGAATAAATATATTTCCTGATATGCAAACACAGGCAGACAGGTGACTGCATGTTGTTTAGAGTCCACATAAATATGGTGCTGAACACCACCCTCTGGAACTGTGTGCACAGAGCCAAAATGTCGGTTGAATATATAAAGTAATGATTCACATTAATTTTCATACTGTCTGTTTGTGTCTGATTACTAATCAGTAAAATACCTTATCAGTTATAAACTAAGGCTTATACAAGCATACACTGAAAAATGTCATCTAATTACTACTGACCCAGGAGAACTATAATCAATATACTGTGATGGTGGTAACACATTAGTGAACATAATTAAATCCAAAGTTAATCCCTTAAGGATGCTAATATTGATAGGTGCCCTTTACCTTCTTGCCCTTTACTTTCTTATATATAACAAGGGGAAAACAAATGTGGGAAACTTTTGCAGTCCTGAGTGGTAGTGACAGTGAAGAGTAGCTGCAAGCATTTTGGAACAGCTACATGAAAGAACTAGTCTGTAAAGACCCTGATCCTTGACTGGTATACACAAAAGCTTAGAATCGATCTTGAATACAGCAGGTTTACCTGATCATCATCATAATGAAAAATATTGTGATGCAGGGTTAATATACAATGAAGTATTTCCAGAAAAACAGACAGGAAGGTCCAGGATTCACACTGGGAATCATTTAGAAGTGGTAAAGGTTGAAGTTAGACTAGTAAGCTTTTTGAATCTGTTTCCAACCACCTATACAATGGTTTTCAGCAGCACAGAAGAAAAAATGCCAAGAAAGGATACAAAAAAATTTCATCTTTAGGAGAAATGAAATCATTAAATAAAGCAGTATTTTTTTAAGACACACAATAAACTTTTTTTTTGTATCAATGTTATTTTTTTGAATGAAACTCATTACTCCAACTTGAAGTTTCAGGCTCTAATTTTGCAGGCTGTTCTGCTTTGACAGAATGGCTATCTCTCAGTGCAAAAGAGCTGGCACAAGCACAGTGTGAAAAGATCTTTCAAGTAAGTTTTAGGTGTGTTTGCTTAAAGGATGGAATTTAGTTGTCATCTTAAAAAGGTCATCAGTTCTCCATAACCAAATGTGTTTCAAAATTATGTAGTTGTCTCTGCTGTTTTGTTGTTTGTATTGAAAAGTGATGGATAGGTACATGTAGAAATGTAATCTGTCTGAAAGTTGTCTAGTACATATTGCACAGGTCTGAAATCTTCCATACAATTCTTTACTGATACAACAGGGTATCCCAGTCTGATGCAGGGAATAAAGCAAATTTTGCTGAACTCCTTGGGAATCTAGTCACATCCTAGGCTGTCTACAAACTGATCTTACTGGCCTCTCAAAATATCTCTCCAGGTTGTTATTTTTAACACAGAAAAGCAAAAAAACTGTAAGGCAAGAACTAAACTATGTTTTCATTCTGTTCATATTCTTTAAGTCCTACTTGCCATCTCTCTGTGAAGTACCAGTATCTTTGTGTGTCCCAGAATAAGCAACACAATAAACTAGATCCAGATTATTCAGATAGAGAAGCAGAATTTCAATTAAAATTTTAGCAAAATATCAGAACATCGAAGGAGGGTATTAAACAGCTTTCACTTAAACAGACCCTTTCATCAAACCCACTTTAGTATTTCCCTGTCCCTAAGTATTGCCAGCCTGAGTTCTCTATAGAAAGAAGAAATACAAAATAATGAATGGTAATCAAAGTGAACTGTTCCTCTAGTATTTAATCTTTTGAAAAATACAAGAATGCAAGAAATTAAAACTATAAGGCTAACTAATGCTTACAAGAAATACAGTGAATGGAAGAAAATCTCTTTGGAAGGGGGTCCACTTTAGGAGAATATAAGTTTGGCTTTGAACATAAGATAGTCACCAGCAATGCAAGGCATAGCACCCCTTTCCTTCTTTCTTTCCTTTTACTCCGTGGAGACTCATTTACTCCATGTTGACTGTTTATCATAGAATATAGGTAAGACAAACGTAATACAGAGAAAAATAATAAATTTGGAAAATACTGTAATTTAACACATAGACTTAAATCCTGAGGTCAGTAGGATTTAAAGCGTGAATTGCAGATACGTGTAGGTAACAATCCTGAATGAACATTTGAAACATGGTTGGCAAAGCATTGCGCATCAGAGCACAAGGTAGATAGCAACTTATACATGTGGTTTAGGAAGGCACAATTTTATTGCAATAGAAGTTTATTGCAATAGACTGCTTTCCTCTCATCTTCCTTTTACTTTTCTGGTCCTGGCTGGTCTCAAGAAAAAAAGACATGGGATTGGATGTGTAGGTCTAACGTATCAGTTAGTGTGTTCCTTTATCTTTCTTGTTATCAGCCTTGGGAAAAGGCTGTCAATATTAAGTACCAGAAAGACTAAAATACTGAATGCGAAGAGACTGGTCTGTCCACATTTTCCACTGCTTCACTCTTTCACTTCTGCAGTTCACTTCCTCTGCATCCGTTGGGAGGTCCTGGGTGCTCTGTTTCAACTCTTCTGCGATTTTAACTTCTCATTCCTCCTTTTTCAGTGATATCCTGCTTGAACCATCACAAATGTTCTGCTTGCTATTTCCTGGCTGGTAGTCAAAAGTATTCATGGCAAAACTTGTAGATTTTCTGAACCTGCAAGCTGTCTTGCAGGTTCAGTGCTACAGATCCAGTACCTTTCAGTTTAGCCATGTTAAAGCCTTGTGAAAAAAATAGAATTTCATATAAGTCATGAAAGTTTTGCTAAGGCATTACCAGTGATGTTTCCAGTTTTCAGAAACCCTTTGATAGTCACCACAAATGCAGTGCAAAGGGAGTTCAGGCACAGGAGTTATGATACATGCCTTTTCTTTACCCAAGATGAAATAACCGATATCAAAGCTGCACTGACTGGGTTTTTTTAAAACTTGGCATGTTTTTACACAGGTGATCAAAACCAGATGATTCTTTTGTGCTGAACAATCTACTGCATATATATATTTTTATTCATGATTCCACTTGGAACATTAATGGCAGAAATAGCTTTGACTCGTGGACTTATCACTGTAACAGGGATGAGAAAATTGTCACTTCCTCTTGATAACTTGCTGTCCAAAAGCCATAAAACATTATTTCTCCATGTTAAGTTTAAAGGCTTCATCTATTTTTCTGCATCTCTGTTATGACCAACATCCTGAAAATTCAAAGAAAATGGATATAATACATGTTTTCTGCTAGATTAAGGAATGAACTTTTTATAAGTAAATGGCCACTGTACTGAAATCCTGGTTATTTTCATTAGTGAGGCAGGCTGTATCTGTGAGAGGTGGTGAATTATTTATGCAGATCATGCCTAGCTCTAGGGAGATTTTTAATGTATCCATGCCAGCAGCCACTGTTCACCCATCAGAAGGCCAACTGTCTATTAAGTATCTGACATAATAATTTTAAAAGGTTATTTTATCAAATAAACTGCAGTTAATTGCTTCTAAATGCTTAAACTGACTATATGTTAATCATAACTAGACTCCTGATAAGATGCTGGGAGTAGTTTTCTTCTGAGGTATCTCTGCTAGTGTAACACTGCTTTTGGCAATGGAATAGTATTAAGCAAATGCTTTCAGTTCTGTCAGCAAACTGAATCAAAAAGGTGGTCCAGAGATTGAGGACCGTGGGAAGTGAATAAAAAGAGAGTCTCAGGTCCCCAGTGACTCTTATCTTTGTGCCTCCACTGCTGGGTTTTCCTAAGAAGCAAACTGGTTTCCACCAAAGAGACTCCTCAGGAAATAATGAGGCACAAAGTCCCATGCACAGTTTCGTCCAAATGGCACATACAGCCCTGTCCAGTTCGTAGGGATGGCTGGATAGAGAAACTAGGACTGGTGACCAGTGCTGGCAGGTAATGCACAGGCAGAGCACATGAGTTGTGAGTATTGGCAAGACAAAACAACTGGAAACCAAGAAAGGGACATCTGAAATAAGGGAGAGGGTTTGTGAGAAGAAAGGATAAACTGCTACAGCTCAAATTTTACATAACAAAGCTATATTCATTAGTCATAATGAAGTAATAGTCAAAGTCAATGTTTACACTAAAATTAGAACCTTTTGTAGAGTTACAAATGTATGTAATTAAAAGATAAACTACAGGATCCCTAAGGGTTTTGTGAAAACTGGAAGAACATTACATAAATCAGATAAATTTTATGCTGCAAAGTCCCACAGATCTAAAGTTAAGACAAATACTTTTAAGAGCTAATTCCATTCATATGGAATGTAATTAATTCTTGCATAGAGCACCTAACCTGATGACTTATTTTATATATTATGTATTTAACTGTCTTATCTTGAAGTACACAAAACAGCATTGTCAACAATCACTTTTTTCCAAATATAATGGTTAAAAATATAAATTGTAAAAAATATCTCTTATTCTGGATTATCGTCTCATATTGTATAGTCCGTTTATATAGGCCAATAAATCTTTGGCACAAATAGTAGTTTATAGAACTAAACTGAAGAAATACATTCAAGCTGAAGTGGCACCTATGGATTAGAAAAATTTACCTGATACAGATAAAACCTTAGCCTTTCAGGAATTATTTTGTTTGCTTGTTTTGTAAATAAAACCTTTAGAATTTCAAATATAGTCAGGGAAAAGTATATTCTCACTTTCATGGGTCATTTGTATTAAGGTTCTCAAAAGTAGAATTAAGTGAAACAGATCAAACATCCTTATCTTACAGGATGAAGAACTAATGGAAATACGAGTATCATTTTCTTCTAAATCATAGCTACTGGCATCTGTAACAGTGTTATATTCTGCAATTGTTATATTAAGTACATTATTTCCAAAGGTAGATTGGAAATCTTCTATTTCAGGATGTGTAGATAATGTCACCTTACTCTCAGAGGTAAATGAAAATGCAGTTCTGTTAGACAGGATCTTTTCTTCAGAGGCTTCTATGTTAGAAAGTGAATTTGAGGATATCTGAATGCAAATATCTTCTGAAATGCAAGCACGGAGATAATGGATGTCATTAATATCCGCTCTGGGTTCACAGCTGTGCCCTGCATAACAATGGCAATCAAATTTCTCTACGAATGTTTGCAGATCCCGATATGATGGTTGCCCTTGTAAAGTGTATTTTCCATCCTTTGTCATTTGAATTGCAATATTCTCAGGGTTCAAGTGAAGATAGTCACTGGAATTCCATTTTTTCCGTGCACAAGCACCAAAGTCTTGGCATAGCACTTGGCTACATATTTTGGCTGCCATTGTGACGTTGATGAGGTACGGGGTCAAAGTCCTTCTAAGGTAGTTGTCCAGAGTTCTACAGGTGTTCTGTGAAAAGAGCATTACACTTCCACAGTTTAGTATGGAAACCATTAAAATGCTGGCATTCTAATAACAGTACCACAGTGTATATCTATAAATGTTTCCTCTGAGGATTTGATAATAGGTATAACTTGTTTTTGGAAGCAAGTTTGTCTGAGAAGCTGTTTTAAAATTCAAGGATCACAGCAAATTTATGTTGTGTAGTTGCTGGAGATGTTACATAAAGCACTTAGATCAGAAATCAGTTGTCTTTAAGCTTTCATTTTATCTCTATATTTCATGTAGCTTTTTGAATCAGATGCCTTTAAAGATGTTTCATGAAGGATTGAAGTTCATTTTTAAGTCTTAAATAGTTTGGATGGATTTTGGGAAAAAATCTCACTTCTTCAGCCTAAACAAATACTTTTTCTATCAAGTAATCTCTGTGACACTTTTCAGCTTTCCCCTGACCTGAATAGCTTGGCTACAGGGTATGGAGCTTTCATGGCATTTTTGAATGAAAAGAATTGTGGTCGGATGTCAAATTGAAGGTATGCTAAGATAATTGATGATTCTAACCAATCATGAAATTGGCATATATTCTGTGCATTCTTGGCACAGTTTAATAACCAGATGGTTTGGGAACTCTCTCTTTGTCTCTGACATTATGGGCATTTACCCACTACCACATGTAGATACACCTAATATTTATACTCATAGACATCACTTTGGTGAATCTGAGATATATGTAGGGTTTGGGGCGTTTTTTAGGTATATATAAATTTACTTTCAAGAAATTTTGATTGATGCACAAGTGAGGCTTACAGTAATATTTCATTGCTGAAAGGTGAAAGCTGTAAAAAATCAGGTGCAATTAGTGCACGAGTAGAGAGTCTGACTGGCCTAGGGAGAGTTCTTTTTTCTCACAGGAATCTCAAAATTCAGACAATAAAATTTGCTGCTCGTGTATGTTCTGATATTGAGATAATGGGCAGAAAAGTTCCAGGTGCAACTGATATCCTTTTTCAAAGGGAAGCACGTACAAAAAAGCCAAAGTGGGATGCTTTGGGGAATAATAACCTTGCAGAGCTATGGAGATGTATTTGGCCATGCTTTCTGTGACAGGAGGTCTGGCAGGGACGAAGCATTTCAGTTCTTTGCACTCAGAAGACTTCACAAGAGTCTTCCCATACAATAGTTTGTTACATCTAACTTGCCTGGTTATAAATTAACTACCTGGAAAGAATTATGAGAACATCCTTGTAACAGTGTTTTCTCAAACGATGTATTTCCCCTTCCTAAAACAAACTAGAGGTTTTTCTTCTGACTCTGATGTTTCATACAATGAAATTAATCAAAGTAGTACTTACAACACACAGAACAGTCTAGGGTTGAACTTTTACAAACTGACTCCTCCTAGTGCTTGAAATAATTTTGCCAAGTGCACCACTTCAAAAAGCAGAAGGGTCTTTTCAAAATTGTTCTGGACAATCCCAAGTAATTTTTTCTTTACCTCATGGCTGGAATGAAATGAAGATATAGGAATTCTTTCTTATACTATTTAAACAAGTGCTAACTTGCCTAAACTTGTCCAGTTACCCAGAGCCAACAGGACTGATACTTTGAAAGATTTAACTCTTGTTCTGTGTAGTCAATGATGACCTTAATAATCAACAAATGTGCTTGGGTTTTGACTACAAAAAACTGCTGGCAATATGGAGTCATCATTTTAAAAGCAGACGATATGATAGAAGTGATCATAAAGCTTTACATCCTTTGCACTTTATTTCTCCTTAAAAATGTCATATAATAATTGATCTGATATACCTTACTTTGTGTTAAATTCATATCACCCCAGATCACAATTCCAGAAGCACCCAGTGCAGCAGATTCTCCAATGGTATTTACCAGGTCATCCTGAGGGAAAATGTGCAAAGAATCATACAAATGTAAGTAACCTTTAGCATAAGGGCAAACAGTTAAATGCATACAGTAAATGACATATCCAAAGTAACTACTTTGAAGACAGGAAGCAGTAATACATGATGCAAATGTTCTGCTCTCAACTGCACAATTTGATCCTGGGATTGGATTGCACTTATGATGCCAGCAAATGTTGCCAACAATGTCCAATTTATATATGTCATCTGGTTAGAAGAACAAGGCTGTAAGACTGAGCCAGTGGTTAGGCATATGACATACACTTCTCCAACTGTCTTAAGGCTTATTTTGCTGCATTGCCTTCTGGCTGCTCAGAGTTGGTAGCAATTGGTTTCAGTAATGCTGTGGGATAAAGATGCTGGAAAACACAATTTTTTGGGTTTTTTTAAAACTTGATTTCTTTTACCAGAAAGTGCTAAAACAGAAAAGTAGCAACAGGAAGAGCTTTCAACAATAAGAATCTCTCTTTTTCAGAGAATGTCTCTGGTCTTTTACAGATTTATTTGGGAAATTTGTTTCTGTTCAGATCTCCTTTTAGGGACAGCTATTAACCCAGTCCTAGCAAAATGTTAACGCCTATATTGGATGGGAGAAGACTATGATAATGAAAAAAACAATGAAAAAGCAACTTATTTTAGGTCACAACACAAAAAAAAGGATTAATGTAAAGATTATAGGATTTAATTTTTTTAATTAGAATCCTAGCAGGGCTCCTGAGAGCACCCCTTGCTCCCTGAAAGTATCACGGAGCTGGGGACAACACTTGCTAATGCTCTATCCAGAATGGGAGAGGACACCAGATACAATGCCATCACCAGGACCACAGCCTCTAACTTCCCCTTCCTCAGGGTCTGGAACACCAAGAAGAGATTCCCCAGGCTGGTGGTATCTCTGATAGGGTGAGGTCTATAAAAATGTGAAGGGAAAAGTATAGTCAGAACTGCAATAAGACAGTTGAATTTTAATCAGAGCCTAACCTTAACTAACCCATGACATGCTGAAATACCATTTTAAAAGCTAATTGAGTACAACTAAGGGACAGAAATTTTTTGCTAGCTTTAAACACTTTTTAAGGAAAGAAAGACTCTGTTTAATTGCTTTTTTTTTTCTTATAACCTAAAAAGTAGGCATTAGGTGAGCCCAGCATTACTAATTCTCTTTGGAAGACTTTACTCATATTTCTTTCCTCTGACTAAGTGTGCTAAATCTGTTTTCTAGCTTTGTAATATTTTGTTACATATGAGGACAACTCAGAGAATAAAACACTATTTGATAAATATAGTGAGAAAGGCTTGCAAATAGAGCTTTTATTGTTCTGTTTGGTCAAATTTCTTTGATAGATTAATTTAATTTTTATACAAAGTTGCATGCTTTTTTCTAATACAAATTAGTGTAATTTGCTAAATAAGTGTCACCTGGTAATTTCTTGCCGTATAAAATTGAAGTATTTAAGGTCTAGGTTCACTCACCTCAGAGAGATATTCCTCATAGACATCTGTGAATACTGGACGTGTATATACAAAAACTGGAAGGGGGTGACTAGAATTAGAGACGTAGGAAGTTCTAATGGCTTCTTGAACTCTGTTGCGAACAAAGAGTTGAGCATTTCTGGAAGATTTTAAGGCTGTCTCTAGATAGACAGATGGATAAAGTGCTGTGCTTTTCTCCCACAACCAGTTAAGCTCATTATTTCTTTCTATTTCAATGTCTAAACAGGTTCCTGTATAATTGTGTGGGTTTTGTTTGTAATCATAGTTATAACAGTCTGGATACAGGTAATATCCCCACAGACGATTTGGTTTCATTTCTATGCCCAGGTTCAAAGTTTCCAACATAAATGATTTTGCTGCAAATTCAAATTCCATTTTAGCTATAGTTCTGGCTTCAGCTTCTGATAGACTGAGGTCTCTCTGCTGAACTAGCTCAATGGATTCCTGTCTATAAATATCTTTTGATCCCCAGTTCCTTATCCACACAGGTCTCCAGTTTTCCCAGTCAATGACAGCCAATCCAAGCTGTTCATCTGAAGGAATGTAGAACTGGATGTCGTCTTTGGCTTTTTCTAAGTGATTCTCCAGCAGCGAGAGTTGAGGGAGCCCTCCATTGAATGCCTCTCCTGTGACTTCATTTTTGTAAGGGTAGTAGCCAAGCCTGTCTGGATAGAAGAGAGTGATGTTTTGCCCAATGGATGTCTTTAGTGTACTTCCAATTAGAGGAAAAATATTCATGTCCAGCTGCACTCCAGTCCTTTCAGTACAAAGTTCTGTTGGAGCATTCCAGATAGAAAGGAAAGGTGAATTAGAAACAAGTGGACGAGCTCTTATGTTCAGAGAGGAGGAGCAAGACACTAGAAGAGTGGCAAACACCACACCAGATGCTACAGGATACATACAGGTAACACAGATGCCAAAACTTTGCATTTGTCTTACAGTTTCCATTGTAGCATATGCAATGATATTAGGTGCTTCTGATCAGACAAAAATTAAATGCTCTCTGGGTGTTCAGAAGGTTGGCAGTCTGTCAAAAACTTTACCATACAATATATTTCTTCAGATTGATACCTATTAAGCAATACTCCTTGGGTGTAAAATAGGATTGTCCTTTTTACAAGGTTCTCTGTCATTTCAGGCTGCAGGAAACTTTTCAACAACTTCTCAGACCTAATGCAGAAAAAGAGGCAAATGTAAAGTAAGAAATTATACATATTTGATTTCTAACCTTGAAACAAATACCATTTCTGATTTTGAATATATTGTAATGCTTGAATACAATTTCCCTTTGAAGGAAAAGAACAGTGTACAACCATAGAGAAAAAAACTTTACTATTCCACTGTCAGTTTTACATCTAAAACTTAGATGTAAAAAACTTAGGTGTAAAACTGACAGTGGAACAGTATTCAGTGGCTCATGGACCAGAGTGAATGCACTTGGAAGTAGTCCTGATTGTGCTGGTTACTGACGTGTGCAAAAATGAGCAGTTTCACAGTGACTTCTCTTAATCAGTAATGTGTATATAATATTTCTCACCTACGTCAAAATAAAGTTCTAAGCCTTAATTTGTTAATTTTACAGAGTCCTTAAGGGAAGATACAAGATAACACAAAACAAACCTGGACTTTGCAAAAAAAAACCAATCCGTGGACACTCTTTAACCCAGAGAGGTATCTGAAATATTGTAGGCACTCTATCTTCTGTTCAGACATCTTTTAAATAGGCTCAAACACCTGTGTAACACCTTGGTACATGGCCAATTATATGTTACTTCAAGCTGTTTGAGATGTACAGATCAAGTGGCCCCGAGCCAAAGTCTGCCCAGGGGTGTAGTTCATTAGGAGAGCTGAGGCTGTCCATACACCCACAGTCAGCAGTCACGTTTAGGGGTGATAGCCTCAGTACAGGCATCAACTTTTACACAGAATCCCAGTAGCTAAAGTATTCCTCTGTGCAGTAACTCCCAAATCCACCTTCCTTCTGATTTTGAAATGTTTCAAACCTGAATCCATCCCTTTCTGTAGAGGCGTCGTGATGAGGCAGTAGAGAATGTAAGGATTATACAAGAGTGTACATGAATATATAGGTGTCACCATGAAGTGGGCCATGGAGTGGCTGACAATGTAAAATCTCTAAGGACAGATTAAAAAAAAAAAAGCAAAGTTTTTAGTTTGTATTTATTGAATTTATCCAAGGGTAGAATCCACAAGTCTTTGTTCAGAATCAGCAGATGGACTGAAATCTGAATGTTCATACAGATATTTCATCATTCCACAGTTGCTGATGTGATAACTAAAGAAACCCTGCCAAAAATCAGTTTTATAATCTAGACTTAGATCATAGATCCAATCAGCAGGAAGAAGGTATGGCTCTGTTCATTTAAATTGCTTCAAGAGCAGTACCTCATTTGCATGGCATCTGCTTGATGAAACTTGTAGAAAACAGGTCTGCATGCATTTCCCCCAGCTGCCCAGAGGTGACAGCAGGAAAAAGCCATCTCTCCTCCAAGTTAAACAATTTTGGGTCTCTCAGCGTCTCCTCATATGACAAATGTAATGATCCCTTATTCATCTTTGTAGCAATTTGCTAGACTTGCTCCAGTATGCCCATTGCTTTATTGTACTGGGGAGCTCAGGGGTGGACACAACACTCCAGATGTGGCATCATCAGGGCTATATAGAAGGAATAAACTCATTACTTGACCTGTTGGTGGTGTATGCTCTTGTTGATGCCACCCAAAAGGCTGTTGGTCTTCACTGCTACAGACATGCATTGTTCAGTCCCATCATTTCTTAGAGCCTAATCTGCAGCTACATTCCAGCCATTCAGCTCACAAGCCTGTACTGGTGCATGGGGTTATTCCTCTCCAGGTGTGGGGCTTCACATTTTCTTTTGTTGAACTCCATGAGGTTCCTGTCAGCCTCTTTCTCCAGTCTGTGAAGGTCCCTCTAAATGGCAGCATGATCCTGTGGCATATCAACCACTCCCAAGTCTGGATTATCTGTAAACTTGCCACAAGAGCACTCTTCCCCATTGTTCAGATAATTAATCAGGATGTTAAATAGTATTGGACCTAGTATGAAGCCAAAGTGCACATTACTAGAAACAGGCTTCCAGCTGGAGTTTGATGGACCTCCAGCTGTAGTTCCTGAACTGATCACAACCCTTTGAGCCTGCAGTTTCACTGTCCAGTTATCTAGCTTGTACTTAATCAGTGAGAATGTTACAGCAAACACTGTTGAAAGCCTTGCTAAAATAAAGATCAACAGTATCCAGTGCTCTCCCCCTGTCTACCAAACCACTCATCTCTTTGTAGAAGGCTGCCAGTTTGGGCAGGTCTAATTTCCTCTTTGTTAATCCATGATGACTACTTGCAATCACATTCTTGTTCCTAATGTAAATGTTTTCCACAATTATTTGCTCTCTCAACTTCCCAGGGTTTGAGGTGAGGCTGGTCCGACCAGCCTATAGTTCCTTGGATCTCCTTTTTTTAACCTTTTAAAGAAAGGAGTTACATTTGCTTTCTTCCAGTTCTTGGAACCTCCCCCAGTCACTGTGACTATTCAAAGATTATCAAGAATGACTTTACAGTGACATCAGCAGCTCCTTCAGCACATACTGCTGCTTGCAGGCACATATCATTATGTCCCTTACACTTGTGTATGTCCAGTCTGCATAACTGTTCCTGCTCCTGCTTGTCCTTTGCTGCTAGATCTCCTGCCAGCCCCGCTCAGCATTAGGCCCACATTTTCCCTTGGCTTCTGCTGTGCTATACCTCTAGAAACCCTTCACACTGTCCTTCACACATCTTGCCAGATTCAACTCCAAGTGGGCTCTGGCTTTCTTAACCACAATCCCAACTGCTCAGACAGTGTTTCTTTTCCACTTATCCCTGCTGGTACCTCATGTGTGCTTCCTTTTTATGTCTGAGCTTGGCCAGGAGCTCCTCCTGCCATTTCTTGATTTCCTGCAGGTGGAGATTTTTGAACTTGGAAAAGGTGATTCTTAAAAAGCAATCAGCTCCCAGACCCTTCTCTCCAGGGCCCTCTCCCAAGGAATTCTTCCAAGCTGATGCCTCAAGATGCCAAAATATGCTTTCCTGGAGGCAGTGATTATGATCTTGCCATTTTCTTTGTTGCCTCTTTTCAAGATCCTGAACTCCACTATCTCATAATCACTACAGCTGAGACCCAGCCTTCACCTTTCCTGTTTGTAACTGTGAGGTACACCAGAGCATCTCTCGTGCTGGCTCCTGCATTATCCTAAGTGACACTACCGGAGAGAATACAGATTGATAGTTCCAGGACAAACTTAAGGAATTCCGTACTGCAATTCTTGAGAAATATATTTTCCACTTACGCAAATACAGCTTATTCAAATTAAATAAATTTTTCACAGATAACCAGCTGATAAACACCAGCATTTTTCAGGACAGTGATCTTTTATGTGATTGGTTTTGTCATAAGGAGGTGGGATTGCCTCAGAAAGAAGCTGTAGGAGTAGTTTGGCTTTTACTGTTCCTCTGGCTTTGTTTATAAGAGATTTCTTGCTCCCATTGAAGTCAGAAAACTACAGAACACAAATTTTATTATTTGTTCCTGTGAGCTTTTTTTTTTATGAGTTGATTTTAGCAATAGGCTGACTTGATGTAAAAGAAAAGAGGAAAACATTGTTTTCAATATTACATTTACTGGTTTAGCTAGAACTCTTTTATTATTGGCTAATCTTGTGAAGTTAAATTTAACTGATTGTTGGGAAATGGTTTTGCTCCAAATCTTGCTATGATGTACTCTACTGGGTATGAGTTAATAGATTATTTTATGTGATAGTTTCCAGTTAAAAGGATTGCCTTCATTCCAGCCTAACAATGACAGCACTGATAAATGTTGCTTTCTTCGGTCTCCTTGATGTCAGTCTAAGTGAGCTGAGTCATAAAGCTGCTCTTCTCCTTGTTAAAAAGTCAATTTTTTTACAATATATTAATACTAATTGTTCATGGGCTACCTGACTGGAAGTACATATTGATGGAGCTAAGTGCCTTTAGTCTAGGGAAAAAGCTTCGAATTTGGATTTTCCCAAATCTGGCATTTGTAAAGGTTAAAGTATTACAGGAAATCATATTAGTTTTCTTGGTTTAATTATTGCATCATTTTTCACAGCATAAACTGGACTGCAGAAACACACATGGTTGAAAGTGCAGGTGTGCTCCTGTGTTTTGATAACTACAAAGTCATAGATTTGGGTATGCCATATGTCCCTGAAAAGGTGGACTCTGAAAAGGTTCCACTTGACCAGACACAGTTTGAAAACAAAAGGGGAAGATGTACTATAAATACCCTTGAACCTCACACAAATCGATGTTTTTGTTGCCCCACAAGTGGATGGTGTGTTGCATCAAAAAGCACTGGTTATACTGTTTGGCTTATGTTCAAAACCTGCCACTAAACATTAGAGGAATTCAAGGTTTTTTATGAAAATTAGACATGGAAGTCCACGTTCAGCCTTGATATAACTAGACATTGCTTAGTCAAGTCAGATCTGCTAACATTAAACTTAGCCAGTAAACAACAAGTATCTGATATTCTTACGTTAATAGTGTTAGTTACACTTACTGAATTTCAAGCAGAAGTCTGTAAAATCTTGTACTTTCACTGTTTTAGTTTGAACACACAGAAGTAGGCATACTCTTCATGATTTCTAAGGCAGGAGGTGTTAGTGAACTGTGCTATCTTGTTGAACAACAGCATGTAAAAACACTTCTAGGGCTATCATCAATGTAATTATCATTTTAGATTATAGATTACATACTTCTACTGCGTTTATTAACTGTTTCTTTCATTCCCAACGATATGTTATTACCTATTAATTAATGACATATTAATAAAAAAACAAACCGATGTGAAAATTGGCTGGTCTTTCCCCTGTGGCAAAGAAAATATGGGTACAGAAGTCAGCGTGTAGAACTGCAGTTTTGAAGGGACAGAAGAATCTAGCTCTTTAAATCTTTGCATTTAAGTCTTTAAATGCCTGAGGCTGTGATGTAAGGTGCTTGGTCAAATATGCAGATAGGACCAGAATATTAAGGATTTAATCCTTATTCTTTTGTTTTCATATAAACACTAGCTACTTTAGTGTAGAAATAACTCTTGATGATGCAGACAAAATAAGGTATTAGATAGTGTAACTTAAGTTCTCAGGACGGGTTGCTTCATATTTTCTTTTATCTGAAGGTTATGAAAGCAT
The DNA here is from genome assembly GCA_013397175.1 of Platysteira castanea. NCBI lineage: Eukaryota > Metazoa > Chordata > Aves > Passeriformes > Platysteira > Platysteira castanea. Next base: position 196,589 of record VYXC01000508.1, read on the forward strand.
GAAGTTGTGCAGATATCTAAGGACTCAATTCTAGCTTCTGTAAAGAGCTCAGCACTGATTAAATCTTAAGAAGAAATAGAATAGACTTCTGAGGAGCAGAGGAACAGACTAAGGATATATTAAATTAAATGTTAATGTATTTTAACTTGGTACAAACCTGAAGGACAATCCAAAGTATTTTTTAAAGTTACCAACAGTACTGATACAGCCATACACAGTTTCTCTAAATAGGATCAAATCAGCCCACACTGCTGGGAAAGAGCTGTCTGAGGTCAACACATGTAGTTTTTATAGATCAGTGGAAAACAGTCAATGTGTTTGACATCTGTCCTGCTCTGTCCTTGGGTGCCCCAGGTGGTGCTACTGTGGGAAATGGCCCCATTCCCTTCCATTCTGTTCTGGAGAGGTCTTTCTTCTGGATGAAGGGAACGGTATCACTGTTGCAACTTCAAATTAAACCCTCCTGCTCTTTTTAGAGATGCATATTCTGGCTAGAGGCTGTTTATTCATCACAAACAGGTATCAGAGTCATGAAACAGCCACAGAAGAAAGGAAAGGATAGTATTGTAATTATATTGCACTCCCCATTTGCATCATTTGGGCATTTCTTAAAGAGAAGGCAATGAGATTCAATTAACACAAGCACACATGGGTGTTGTGATGATAAAACTAACATTTGTGAGGAATAGAAAGCTCCACAAGACAATGAGCTATGAGCTGTCTGTGCTACTCAGCTGACAGCAGGTTTAACCTGTGAAAGGTGATATTTGCATGGAGGATGTAGCCTCATTATTACAAGTGCATTAAGCTTCACTTCTCTGTAAAGTCAGAATTTGGTAAGCACTGATCTTGACAGTGGTTTTAAAACTCCACCCTCACTTCAGTATAATCTTCTCAGTTGGGCTTAGGCAACTGTTAATGAGGCCACGTAATGAATTGTTGAGGTTGAAAATACTTCCACTGAAATACAGGAGAGGAAGGAGTTTTTATTATTAGCTACGTGAACCAGCAAAACTGGCTAGTTTAGTCAGCATGTCTGATTTAAGAGATGCTTCTCAAACTACACCCCAGTGCTGTGGTTGTCCTTATCAAGAACTGCCAAGTCATCTGTTTCATCATCGGTTACTCCCATTCCTGCGTTCCATTTCTGAGCACAGGGCAATGAGTACATGAGGACCTAAAAAAACCTCCCCAAAAATTTCTGTGCCAATATTCCTGACTGTTGCCAGTGGAAAAAAATCAAAATATGCCAGTGATATAAAGGTCATGAAATGAGCATCCAGATTGTAGACAACCCTCCTTAAAAATATATATGCAAAAGTAGTCAAACAACTTTTAAATTATTTAAATGAATTAACTATATGGGTTTAACTCATTTTATTTAAATTAGTAAACTATAAGTTTTTACTATTATATCCCAATTATTTTCATAGTCTTATGATGACTGCTGCAGTGTTTCATGATTACTTTCATGTATTAGGAAAATCTCTATCCTCTTCATTGTCATTGTTTTTCTTCTGCAAGTTATAATTCTCAATTTTATAAAAATTCTTAATGTCCTAACAGCCTGTTAATTGATGTTCTGGTTTGGTTTTTAGCAAGTTAGCCAAATAAAATATCTGAAAGCATTTCCAAGAGTACTTGGAAAAATTTCCTTTGCTGTATTATGTATAAATAGATTTCACAGAATTCAGATTTTGTAGTGACAGTTTCCACTGCAGAGGAATCAGGGGCAAAATAAAGAGTCCATCATGTGTGACTTTGCAAAGTATTCTACCTTGCTAAGATGACTCTGCAAAATGTTCACTGTCTGCTGAATCTCTATTATTTTGTGGCAAAACAAGCCCAAACATATCCTCCAAAGCATGAAAAATGCATTACCAGTCGATATAGAATTTAAAAGATATAATTGCATATTTACCACAAATATAGATTGACCACAAATATACATATACAGTTAATTAAAGGTGAGAACAACCTGGAAGCATATTTGGATCACTGTACTACACCACTGCTATCCTAACCTAGAATATTGGGCAAATCACAGCCCAGATTTTAAAAGCATCTAGTGGTTTTCTTTGGTTTGTTTTTAGTCAAATATGTTTTTCACCATATTACACTGAAACCTCTTGAAGAGTTCTAATTAGAAGACTTCAAAAAAATAAACACAAACAGAAGGCCCACATCCAATTTTCTTTGGGCTTGTATATTCAACCTCTTCTTTGTTCTGACTGCTTCTTGAAGCAGTAGGTCAAATTTTCATAGAGTCATAGAATGGTTTGCATTAGGAGGGACCTTTAAAGGTCACCTGCTCCAACACCCACTAGAGATATTACTTAAGATGCCCAGTGTCAGATTTTCTGCAGCATCATGTATTCCAGCATCATTTTAAAATTTTTTGAACAGCAATATTTACAAAGAGCTCTAGTGTAGATCACTGTGCATGTTGCAGTTCAAGAACAGGCTTCCTAAGCACTCTACTAGATCTTAGGGAGCTCTTCCAAACAAGACAATGTTATACCTACAAGTGTATTGACAGTATTAAAAGTGGCCCATAACATGGAGGATTGTAATCCACTATTAGGAAGAACTTAATGATCACCATCTCACTTATGAATACTATTTTGAAAACCAGAAATCTGAACCAGACATAAAAGTATACATTCTTGCCTTCTAAACCAACATGCAGCACAAGAAAAACTGCAGTACATTTTTATACAAAGCAGGTAGCATTTCATACGTGTGTTAAAAATATATTTCCCCTTCAAGAAACTATTATGCTAATCTAGGATTTATGAAAGAAAAAAACCCATATCTACACTGTACAAAAGTAACTGCACCTTTGGAAAAAGTGAGATTGTTCTGGAGAATGTTTGCAGAAGAGACCAGGACAGAGTTCTGCATAATCCTTGAAAGTATTGCAGTATTAAAATTAACACAGCAGTCAATTCTGTATCCGAAACTCTTTGAGTCACAAAATTGTGCCGTCTTTTTTAGACAAAATAGAATCTTCAATAAAGATGATGGTGGCTTTCCCTTTCAAATATAAGGGAGCAGAAACACCTCTGGGGTAAATGAGACCTTCATGGATGAAATCGCTCCTGGATTTTCAATAGCCATGCTCTGTAGAGTGTGTTGCTAGAGCAACAGGAGGTGGAGTAGCAGGGGGGAATGGTCTTCAAAGTGAATTATCCTTGTAAATAAATATGTATTATTAACCTCAGTACCAGTTTGTACATTAACATATGCCTTCACAGTATGCAGTTTCAAGTTCTCTTCTGCAATACCTGAATGCTCTCTTTTTAATCTTCCTCTCCTGGGACTGTAATTCTTTCCATATTCCTTTCTTCCACGACTGTATATAAATAAATACAATCTGACAAAAATACAAAACCACAATAAAGAAACAAACCTTGCCTTAAGAGTAATTTCTCTTTCCTACTCTGTCCCTTTTCACCTGCTGTTCCTTCACAGCCCTCACATACCCTTTTGTTATTTTGATAAACCTACTAATACCGAGGAGCCAGTCTAATTGCCACCCATCCCTGGAGACAAGTGGGAGAGATGGGTAAACAGATGTCAAAGTCTCAGAACAAAAGTGAGTACAAAGCTATGCAGAAAACCAGTGATTTATGAAGGAGGCATTAGCATTATTGAGCACTGTTTTGGGAAAGGGGTATGCAGAGAATTAACAGTTCAACTAAAAAGAAGAAAGGAGTGCAGTTGGGCCTGCCTGAGCAAGAACATTAGCATAACTCTTGGAGAAAGCCTAAGGAAAAGGATTTAAGCCTAAGGAAAAGGATTTACAGTGCAGGAACTGAAATCAGGGCTTGTGGCTCTGAGCTGAGGAAATGAGTTCTTTTTGTTTGGACCTGACACTTGTTAGGGTGGCAAAGTTGGTGTTTTCCCTACAACTTGCAGCTGGGACACCTGATCCCACCAGCACTTCTGCTTCTGAGACAACCTGCAAGCCCTCTATATTTGACTATATAGAAATACAGTGATGTCTACTGGTTTTAAGGTTAAGAGACCTTAACATCTAACATGTTGAGAGAGTGAGTTTGGACCACTTGCCGTGGGAACTGGGACTTGGACAGTGTGTGCAAGACAGGCCTGGTTCTCACTGCCCTCGTCCTTGCTCCCTCTCAGATTTTCCCTCCTGGGAGGCTTTAGTGGATACCCATGCCAGCCCTCAGCTGTGTGGGATTGCCCAGCATGTGCTCCATTGCTTACATGCGTCTCTGACTCAAATCTCTTGCCTCCGATATTTTGTGGATTGTCTTGCCTGCCTGTGGCTTCATATAAAAAATAACTATTACACTGCAACATATTATTTACCTGAGTTGAAAGGCTGAAAACATGCAAGTGTTTTTTCCTTCACCTCCGATTAGGAATATTCACTAGGGAGAAGTAACTTCGTATTAATTTTCCCAGGCATAAATTTATACTAATAGAATCCTAAAGAAACAAAAATCCCTATTAGTCTACTCTCACCTGTAAAGTAAACCTGTTCCCACCCCCTAAGGAAAATTGACTAGACTAACAACTTAACCTGAAAAGCTTGAAACAAGACTTATTTAAAATAAGATTGTTTTAGCAATTTTTTTTGGCTGCAGACATAGATTTTACTCAATACCTCTGACAGCTAATGTGTGCAGTTAATAATTTCTTGTGTGTGTAATAGTTCAATGAATCACTGGCACTGAAAAAAATGTTAAAATACACTGAGAGAGAAACAGCTGGTATTGTCACACACAGTTCATTGTGTGGAACACAGGTAAGTGGTTGTTAAACCTCACAACTCCTGGCAATCTTTCTGGAAAGTCCCACCAAATTTTACCCTCCCTCTGCGAGATTTGAATGTAAAAATAGTAAAAATTTAAACAGCATAAAAATAATCCATAAATACTCACCTTAATGACTCCACAGGCCAGAGCTTGCTGAAATGAATGAACAGGTGAGCGGACAAAATTATTACCCTTGTCTAGAAAGGCAGGGCTCTGGCACAGCCAATGGGGATTTGTCATTTGGTGAAAGCCTTAGCATAATTATAGGGTAGTTAATGAAAGGTTTCTCCTGACTCAGCTGGTTGCAGTTAAGTAGTACAACACATTACCCATCAGAGGTCTTGCAACATGTTCTGTAGTTTACTGAACAAATTCTTTGAAAGAGTTCTGTTTTTCTAAAAAATAAAATACAGTTTGACTTAATTTTGTTTTTCAGTGTAGCAGGGATTTGTCCAGTGGAGGTGAAAAAAATGGAGTGGGGTGAGCAAAACCACGTTCTGCTTTGCCAGAATCTAGAGTACCCCCAGGTGACGCATTCACACAGAGTGTGAAACAAGGTTACGTGAGAGATCCTGTGCTGGAGAACAGATACTAAGATTGCCATGCTTGGAGATCACTGAGGTGAGTGCCACGTTTGACCCTCTGACTGCCTCACAGGGATTCAGGCAGAAACACTGGAGCTTTATAATTAAACAACCAACCACTCTGTCATTAAACTCCCAGCTCTGATGATGCTCACGCAGCAGTTTGGGTTGGTCGACAGCTTCCCACACCAAAAGGATGGCAGGCAGTGCCACACATTAGAGTCATTTTGGGCTGTGGACCTTCTGTTATACTTTCAGTATTGCAATTTGAAAACTATTTTTCAACTTCCCTGGCATGAAAACAATTTTGTCTTTGGAATCAATTTCAGTTTCAAGACAGTCATTTCTATATTGAAAGGCTTTTTGTCATTTTAGATTTCATACATTATGTTTTCTTTGTGCAATGTTTTTTCCTAAGTTTTTGGTACTTTGTGACATTTTCTCCTTAAATGTATATAATGATAAATCCTCCAAATTATAAAATAATCCAGATATTCAGCTTTTTTTTTTTTAAAGTCAACTGTAGAACAACAATTTTAAATAATTATTTTGGAAAAAAAATCTTTAAAAATTAATTTATAAAATTATTCTAAAATTATGAGAAAGGATATTCTAAAGCAGTTTGCTATGATGAAGAAAGAAGATAGAATAGAACTTTTCAAATTATACATTTTCACATTATCATTCCTCAGTAACATGCTACTATATCCGTTACTCTTATTTTGTATAAAAACTTTAAATCAATATTGTTTGGTAAAAGTTAAGAAAAAAAATGAAAATAAAGTTTTGGAATTTTCAAATTCAGTATTAAAGTATGTTTTTGTCTGTATTGGATTCTTCCGCCTGCAGTTCCTTCATGGAAAATAGGCAGCCAGCCTTATGTGTCAGAGTAACAAGGACAATAAGATAAACAGTAATTAAACTATATAGGTCAAATTACTGCAGAGAGACTCATGGCAGCCATTGCTGTTTCAGCCCAAGCCGTGGACTGCAAAGCTTTACCCCTTCACAAGTAGCAGTGGTTTTCTCTCCTGTAATGTTGCAGCTCTATGATGCAGGATCCACTCCATGGCATTCTTACAGTCAGAATCCTATCCAGCATCTTTACCACTCATCTTCTGGTCTAGAATTCACTTCCCTAGTCATACAGGAATTTCCTCACAGAATAAGCCATCTCTTGCTGGGCGCAGTATTAAATAATAAAGGGAAATAATTCTCTACGTTTGCATGAAGCAATACCGTACTTGGTGGAAGTGATGGTGCAGAATATAATAAAGCTAAGGAGCCTAAGGAGTTACAAAAATGGGTCTGCAGAGGTGTGGGAAACAGAAAGAAAACGGTTCAGAGAACAATGGTCAAACCATTCTTCACACCTCTTTAACCAACCAGTTTGTCTCCTATGTCCAGCAACATCCCCCTGGCTTCTCTCATCAAACTATTTCTTTCAAAACAAGACTTAGAGTTGCTGGTAGAGAAGGCTCCCATCCCCACAACAAGCCTCACAGAGGGGTGGCCTGCAAATTATTCACTCTGGTACTCTTGGGCTTTTCTTTGGGGGTACTGCTCAGTGTAGGAACAGCCTCACTGCCCACTGGATGTGTCCCTGCTGAGGCTGCCAGCAACAGTGTTAGTTTTCATTTGGGGTTTAAAGAGGTGGACATCTGTCCATGAGCAGCTGGGGAAGAGCCACCAGTATCACACCCCACAGCTGCCAGCCTATCAGCAGGCATTAACAATTTCCAGTGCTGCTGAATGAGCTGGATTCAACCTAATAACCTAGTGCTAAACATTTCTGTGCTCCTTCAAATCTTAAGAGTATGGCTGTTATGTGGCTCCTGATTTCACTTTGATATAACACAAATTAGGAGTTCCTGCTGGCTGTGAAGCAGCAGGAGAAGATGAAATAATAGAAGAGCCACAGCTGGCAGCTAGTAAGAGAGGAGATATCTTCCCAGATAGAAAGAGAAGCTAGCAAAGATCTGCAAATACCACAATACACTATAAATAAAAAAGTAGGATGCATAATGTGCAAAGAGAGAGCTGGTTGAAAGCTTCCAAGCAGTGTAAGCAAAGATTTAATTCAGCTGATCCAAGAACGAAGCACGGAGGAACTAATCCTATTATTAACGAGTGGCAAATATCAAAATTGTGATTTTGGCAAAATTGATTGCAAGGCTGAGGGTACAAGGATGGGAGGCAGGGGACTGATCTGAGGATGTGGGATCTCCCTTTCCTTTTGTCCACACATCTCCTGCTCTCCTTCCAGTCTGATTCCACTGAGATAAATCCCACCTCCTTGGCACCAGCCACTTCATCTCTCAGCAGAGCAAGGTCATCAAGGCACCTGTAACCTGTTTCTAAGCATCTGTGCCCTGAGCCTCAGTCACACATCAGATCCTACCTGCACACACCCTATCCCCTTCGCCTAAGCCCACACTTCGCTCAGGTCCTCTTCTCTTTCTCTATTCCAGCACATCCTCCAACCCTCATTTCTCCAAAGTGCCCATCCTAACCTCCACAAACCCTAGGCAGAAGGACCTGCTGTGTATCAGGCTCACCTGCCATGGCCATGGGACGGAACCCATCCTCCAATTGTCATAGCTCTGGACACACTTTTCCTTCAGCCCCTCACAAGATGGGGCTGACTCCCCTGAATTGCTCCCAGGATTCTTGCCATTGGTGAGCATTGCCGTCCCATGCAGTCAGACCTGGGCGGTGTTGCATCTCTTGCAGGTATGCTATGGGAGCTCAGATTGCTCTGGTAGTTCCGGTTAGCACTGTGTGCATTTGGTATGCCCTGTGCACACCCAAGATTGGCTTTCCTCATTTAGGAATGACTTTGTCAATTGCCTTTGTCATGATTTACCACTTATTTCTCTTTAGTCAGGATTTTCTAAATATTTTCCATAGTTCTTTGCCAGCTCCAGCCTAAAAAATTCAAACTGCTATTTGGGGAGCTATGACTAAACTCCACCCAGCCCCCCCATCTGGGGTTCAATTACCTCTAGAGGTGAGACATTATAAGCAACTATCGCTTGTGTTCTCTTTTGTTTGAAAGAGTCACTTCAGGTGCTAGTGAGGTTGTAAATCTTTTTCTAGAACTGGAGTCTGCAAGAGATCTGACCAACAAACACATACTACAGACATCCTCAAATCTTATTGTCTGAGCGTCTGTGTCAGGGAACTGACCTGAATACACGTTCTCATTCTGGCCTTTGTCACTGGGTTTCCGTACTATGGAAACCAAGGCACTGGGGAACAGACGTGGAGATCAGTGCACTCCCCCCAGGATGTACATTAAGCATACAAGAAAACCAGGGAGCTTGGGAACATACTGTTGTTTAAACTGAGAGAGTATTTTCCTTCCTATGTGTGCATAAACTTTCCAGGTGGAAGTATGTCCATCCTGGATGCACCAGAGTCCTCTTCTGTATTACAGCAGTTCAAGCCACCGACAGCTCCCACTGTCCACTGGGGCATTTGATGCTCTGTGCGTGAGTCTGTATCATGCAATGGAGACCAAATAAGTTACCTTTATTTCCAAATAAAGCAGATTCCCTGCAGGGTACAATGTAATACAGAGACACTAGCCTGGATTTTTAAATGGTAAAGCATGAAAAATTGTAGTGTATTTGTTCAGCATAGGACATTTTATTTTGCCTGGCCTATTTTTAGGACCAGAGATGGTCTCAGTGTGGGATAGTTCTGCACTGCACCTTCTAAGCCCCAAAGTTGCCACTATACAAACTGACAGGTTTCAGTCCCATACCTCATTTGCAGAGCAGCTCTGCTGTTGCTGTCTCTGCAGACCTTTTAGTTTGGACACGGCATCACATTCCTGCAGCTACAATTTTTTCCTCTTCTGGCACATTTGTATATGCAAGGCTAACTCTGACTTGTGCCTCTCTGTGCAGGCTAAGAAAATACTTAGAGGAGCAGCATAACTCCCCCCTGGGAGGCCTCCTACAATGTGGCTTGCACTCAGTGCTTTCCAGGGCTTAGATCTAAGCTTTTAAAGGCAACACAGAAGGCTCTTTTGCCTTTTTTTTTTCCCTACAATTTTGAATAACTAACTTGTTTTCATTTTGAGAATGACAGATCTAATTTATATTTAAATCTTTCTAATCTCTTGCCAAGCTACTATGAAAATAGGCATTGAAAAAATTAGTATATAAGAATTTTCCTATTTACCTGATTGCCCTTCATGTTTCATTGTCTTTAATGTCATTCTATGCCAATGCACTTTAAAGTTATATCTTCCAATGTGAAAGCTAAAACCAGTCTGGGTGAAATGGGTTTATATCAAGAAAGATATATTCCTGTTTATCACATGTACGTATTGAAAACGGCAGCTTTAACAAATGAGCAAAGAAAGAGACACCCTTCCTCTCCCAGCCCAAGGGAAAAAATGTTTGGGAACATAAACTCCAGTTTAAACCAACAGCAATAGCACAGGATGCTTCTGAAGCTTATCTCATCCCGAAGTGTCACCAGTGAAAACCCAGAGAGTGAGGGTAATCAAATGGTACATGTCTGCAGATTTATACCAATGAACCCACAGTCCTTAATACAGTGGATATTTGGAATCATGCCTTTAGGAAGAGTAGGCCCACTGGCCTATTCATGTGCACTGATGTGGCCATCTGGGAAAGGACCCTTTCCACATGGACAAGTTCAAAGCGCACTCGGGAAGAATAGAGAGAAGCACACATCCACACCACAACAGCAGAGAACAGGAACTAAACCAACTTTCCCATTGTAAATACTGGAGAGTACAAGAGGCACTTACCAGCATTCCCTGGACTCCTTATTTCTTGTCATTTAGGATACCAGGACCACTGGATCTCAGCAAATCTGGCTTCTTGTTCTCAGATGACAGACTTTACTTTTTTGTACCAGAATGTGTCCTACAAGCCAGAATATTTCTTGTCTGTTAAGGAAATATAATCCACCTGGGTATTATTCACCTGGTAGACATGCAAAATCCATGTTAATGTTCTCTGCCCACTTTTTTTCTAAAATACTAACGTTTTTATTAGTCTTCATTACAGACAATAATACAGGGTAGAGATGACAGACGATACTGACCAGAAAAAACTATCTTTGGTTAAGAGTCCTGGCCTTCACCCCAAACACAGAAACATATCACTGCCCCAAGCAAAGATACACACAAGGCTCGTGGGGGAGGAGGCTTCCTTTCCTGGTAATTCCTTTGCAACATGTTGTGCAAAAGGAGGTAGACTAGAACAAGGAAGGAGGGAGGAGAGTACCTGGAAATAATCTGTCATCAGCCATCTCTGTCTGGGGTGACTGTGGGAGTTACAGTCCCCTCACATCTCTTAGCTGGAAGATCTCCACATGTGCAGCACAGACAGGTAGCACAGATGTGGGCAGCTGAAATCACCTTCAGCTGTCTTTCACTGAAGGACAGCAAGTAGGAATAGGGAGATCAGTGCCTCTTCTACTGCTACTACCACCATTTCCAACTCTGAGAAACAGTATTTGACCAGTCAAGGTGGACTAGACAAATTTCTTTAAGACAGCTATATTCCCTGCTAGTTTCTGACAGGTATTTTTATTTTTTTAAAACAGATCAACATTTCCTCTTAAAAAATAGTTTGATCAAACTGTTCCCATCCAGTAGCCCTCCAGAGTGTAGTTGATTGACAGGCTTTTTGTTCTCCTCACCTTTTCATGTATCAGCTTGATTCAGACTTTGATTTCAAGGATTTTATTCCAATACCTTCTTGGAATTAAATCTGTTCTTTCTCATGAGTATTCAAAACTTGTCCAGTGAGTCTGCGTCCCGCCACCACCACCACCACCCCCACCCCCTGCTTGTAAAGCCAAGGAGAGTTAAAACTCACTGTGGCTTTGCCATAACTATTAGTACACTGGAAGGAAGTTTTGAGATGTAGATGCTAAAAGGTTATGGCCAATATTTGCCCTTTATTGCAAAAAATTCAAGCGTTCCAGAAGCCTTTTTTATTTTCTTTACCTGTTACTGGCTTACGTATCACTTCTGAAGAAATCAGAAATAGAGAAGTATCCGTTTCTAAGCAGTCTATCTAGAAACAGTTTGTCCATCGTGCACAAACTACTAGAAGATACTTCTTACTTGTTTCTACCGGAGTGAGACTTCAGACCCACATTTGCTTGTGGTTTCCATATTAAGAACAACAACACAAGTCACTCTAGGTCCAGTCTGACAAAACCTTTATGCACTTTCTGTATCATTTAAATAAATAAAAATCCTAGTTTAAAGGAATGCTTGAAGCAACAGACCCTATTTTCTGTTACCTTTAAAAACTAAGAGTCCAATTAACTAAGCCTGCTGAGAAAAGTGCCAATTAAAGTAGGCTGTAAATGTTCTGTGTAAAAATGACTACCTGAATTTGAATTAAAAATAAAAAAATCAAGACTTTTCAGAGGGACTGGGGTAGGAGGTTGCTTACCTGCTAGCTCCCATACCAGTAAGTTTCGACATCTAACACAGCTGGAATGCAGCCTTAAAGAAAATCTGCACTATAAATTGCCTTGGAACTGCTTCACCTGCTTGGGGAACTAATTTAAATGACTTCTGAAAGCTGCAGAAGTTGCAGTTCATTTGGATTGCAAAGCAGTGTAGAAAAGGTAAGTGTTTTCCCAGGCTAGCAATCTACATGTTAAAGACATGAAAAGAACTACTTGGAGTCATAAAGGCTAGTGCCAAAATACATTCAGGAAGACCCAGGGTAAATGAATTGGTGATTCTAGGCAGCAGTGACAGCGTTCATGGGTTATTTATCTTGTATAGTCTTAAAATGTTGTATGCTATAAAAATTGCACTACACTTCAAGACAGCAGTATCCAGTATTTTTAGACCCTAAATGAATAGCTTTAGGAAATGGCAATTTCCGTGAGAATTTCGTGTCTAGACTATATTTTATTTCCAATAGCTTAATTCTTTGCAGTATAGAAACAGAATTTCTGGAGGGTATTTTTTATACTCTTCAAGTAGTCATTTGAGAACCATTCTTCTAAGCTTGACGTTACTGGGAAACTGTCTATGTAAAGATGATATACCATCTTCTGGAATGCCTCTAAAAAACAGACTAAATTACTTATTTCCAATTTCACTTTTCAAACCATACAGGTATTTGAACTTGGTAACAAAACCACCGGTAATCAGATCATTATGAAACAAACTGAATGTGAGTGTGAGATAGGGATTAAAAAATTCAAAAGCTTTATGTAGGATTGTTTTATGTGGTGGGGTTTTGCTATTTCTTACTTCTGTGTTGAGCAAACAGAGTAAATCATCTGGGACAGGTGTTTCTTTGAACACAGAGGAAATTATTACCTTACTAAGGAAAAGGGAAAGATCTTGCTACTGGTGAAATCATGCAAATGTAGGAATCCCATTCTGAATATTATCAGCAAAGAAAAAATGCTAAGAAGCACCTTTTTTTCTGCTGTTATGTTATGTATTAATCAACATGCTCCCAGATAAAAGAAGAATTTAAAAATGGATTAGACAATAGAGTTTTCCATTCTATACAGTGGGATTTTTGCATACTACTTTTTAATGAAAAGCTTATGGAGTAATAATTAATTTTCAAATAAGTAAATCACTTCCAACTACCACAGGATACACAACCCTTTTGCAACCATGTTTAATAGACTATCTTTTGTGGCCTACAAGTCTGCCAGAGTTCTGGCCTAGGATGCATGAAAAAATAATTCTCACAGGTAAGGAATGACCAGAAGAAAGTTGAATTCTACTGGGTAGAGATATATGCAAAATTTATACTGAGGTTGAAGTAATCAGCTAGCACAACATGGAAATTAATAGAAGTCTAGGAGAAACAGCATGGTATGCTGGGAAGGAAGGGAGGGAGGGAGGGCGGAAGGAAGGAAAGACGGACACCTCTTTAAAAGAGATTATTAGGAGAACATGGTAATAATGTTTATTGCTATGAAATGGAAAAATATTTAAAAGGATGAAGAAACATTTACATTCTCCATGTCCACCAGGGTTTAGACAAGGTCTAAGAAAGCAAGGGATAATCAGACAATCTCCAGACCCTTTCAGATGATCAAGACTTGAGGACATTAAAACCTTCCTTAACCTATAGTTTTTATCGCATACTTAAACAATACTGGTCCTTTCCCCATCTTCTCTTAATGGATTCAAAGTATCTACAGTTAAATATATTTTTTTCCTTTATCATGGCATCACAATTTAAGTAGAGATTTCACTTCCATTCTATCCAGTTAGTATCTAATCTACCTGTTTCATCACATAAAATTTGTATAGTGAATATTCAGTGCTCTGGCATAAAATCTGTGGTACAGCTGGAAGTAATTGAGTTAATGGCAATGAAGACTGAGCTATTTTCCCACTCATCAGGCAAATTGAAGCCTAATAACTTCAAATGACACTCACATAACATTACTGTGAAGCTTTCATCCTGCTGCCTATTTTATCCTTCTGGGCAAGCTAAAAGATGACTATTAAGCTGCCAAATTGATTCTTTCCTTTATCGTTTAGAATGGGATTTCTCTCATCCATCCAGAAGTTATGTCCCTGCTCTGAGGTAGTTATTCCAGGCACTCTATCATTGACAGAAAAAGACAGAAACCCCTAAAGCATGAGCCATCCCATCCACATACAACATCTATCTAGTAGATTTAGCCTTGCCAGGAGATACCTTCTCCCTCTAATAATGACCAGTAAATCATGGACGCAGAACTGGGTCCACAGACAGAAATGGTTGGGGTTGTACGAACTGGATGCCACAGAGCCCTTTCCAGGTAATTTCAGGCATTCAGCTGAGATCCTTGTCTTAGGAATGCAGTTGTCATAGACTATCACTGAAGGAACCTCTCAAGTCCTTCTCAGATCCTCAACAGTGTGTGAGGGGGGAGGAATCACCCTGCCGAAGTGCCTGTCTCTAAGTTGCCTGCAGATGGTACCTAACGAGAGCACGCCTCTAATTAGCACAAGAAAGGTAAGGTATGTAGATGAATTCAAGACCTAAATAGTCGGTTATTCACAAAGAAAATGAAAAGTAATTTCTCTCCCTAGGAGATGGAAGCGCTTTCTGCACTATATTGCTCTACTCAGGATGTGATAAAGGACAATATGAATACCATCACACAAAATTGCTCAATTTGAGAGTCAGTGCACACTCTGAAGGTGTGCTGGGGACTCACTGTGGCAGCAACTGTCTGGCTTTGTGGCTCATCTATTTTTTCTCCAAGATCCTGCATAACTGAATACTGAATAGCCTAATTTTCAATAAACTTACATAAAGATAAATTCTAATAATCACCTACTTAAAAGGGGAAAAAAGGACAAAAAGTAAAATGAAAACATGTATATTGATAACTTTTCCAAAGACTGTGTTAGACAGTTAAGCCAAAGCATTGCCTATACCAAGCTAGCTCCAAAAGATGCACACTATAAAAGCAATTGTTATCACCCAAAATAATTCAGGCAATTATAATGTACATATTTATAATTTATTCTTTTAATATAGGAACAAAGTGTCAGATTAAATTCTTTTATTGAAAAGTATCAATAATATTGAAGTTAATGACATTCCATTCCCCGGATATATTTGTTAGAATCTTCCAAATTTTAATAGGTCATTTGGTCCCTTCTTTGAAAATGTATGTATATTCCAAATTCACATTTTCTTTTCAAATACTTCCCACAGAATAAAATAATCTTACAACTTTTATTTTACTGTAATATTCACCAGACCATTCATAACCTTTGACATCATGCAAGATACATCCTTCCTTTTCTGGTATCTACAGCAATTTTTATTATAGGCTATGATTTTGTCCTTTTACCGGGAATCATTGTATAATCATTTTTTATATTTGTGTGCATGTATATATATATATATATATAAAGTATATAGTGGTCTCTTTAATTCCTGTTAATGTTCTTTTCTCCCAAATTGCTTATAATATTTAACATATCTTCGAGGTAGGGTTCTATTCAGATCAGTGTACAATATTGCAAGTGTAGGAATACTGCCTCATGATGTCCCATTGCTACACCAAATTCAATTGTTTGGGGTGTTTTTGCAGTTAGATGAAACTACTAGCCACTGATACTTGTGTTCTTCCAGCATTTCTTTTCCTATATACAACTCTTTCACTGAACAAATGCTTTATATTTTTCTCCAACTATCCCCTTTCCTTGAGGGAGAAAAGTCTTCCCTCCTCTGATTGTTACCACTAAGTTTACTCCATGCCCACTGGCCTGTGAAACTTGAGCAATTTACTACAGCTAATTCCCCGAGAACTGCCACTAACTCAGAAAAGGTACTCTGGCTCCCAGTGAACACAGTTTACTTATTCACTGGCTCTTCTTGTCTCTGAGGGAAAATCAAGCAGACACAGATCTTTTCTTGCTTTTACTTGTGAATAATTCTGAATTTGTTCATGCAAAGTAAAACTAAAATACTAAAGAATGGAAATACAGGTTGAAAATAATCAGGACCCTCTTATAACACAATTTTTTTTGGTAACTGGGAGAAAGAAAGAGAACTTGGCCTTCCATAGGAACGCTAAGGAGCAATTCAGAAATAGGACAGGAGGACTAAAAAGGTAACCAAATTCTAAAATATCACGGGTTACTAATACAAAGGAACAAAGAAAAGAGAATAAATGTGTTGGGGGGTCGGGGGAGTAAGAAAATATATTTATTTATTGCTTTCATTACCAGTATTTAAAAATTACTTATAAAATGCCTTGCCTTAGGATCTGACCTCTGCCATCAAAATCAAAGCACTTCTGTTTTTGTTGACTGTGCTATGAGTAGTACCAGCCTCTAGAGTTATCTGAAGATTTAGAATGTGAAGACATTACTGGAATGTTTCCGTGAGCTGAGGGAGAGGATTATTTTGTAAATGGAACACAGGAACTACTGCTCTGCTGTAGTGGATTTTTATGTTGAAACTTGGACTGAAAATATTTCCAGGAGCCACAGGAAGGCAGTGTGTAACAACTTCATTGTAGTTTTGAAGGCTACATGTCAGATACCTTACGAAACGACATGTGATAAATATAAATTTTTCTACCTGAACTCAGCTTAGTCGAATATTTTTCAATGGCACATTAGTTTCAGGCAGAAAATGTTGACTTTTGACCTTTTGCTTAATTCTGACCTTATCGTTTAGATTGATATAATGTAAATGACTGATACAATGTAAATTTGCATGTAAATAATAAAAAGGTTGTTTGGCATTTACAGCATTTCCATCTTCAAGGTGGAGTCAGCCTTCTGTGAATGACCTGAATCGATTGCAAAAAAAGTGAAGTTAGGTCAGTAAAAGATGAGATGTGGCAGGCAGCAAAATGCCTAAAGCCACAAACACTCCAGCATCTTTCACAGTCCGTGATGGCCAGCTGGACCTGGGTGGGCAGGCAGGATGCTTTCTGAAGTTTCTTTACCACAACGAGAAGGCTAAGCAGGACCCATAAACACCACTTTCAGAGACAACTAATGTAGGCAGAAGGCCAAGAGCCCCTCATTCTCTCTTTTGGGGGCCAGGTTTTAAAGGCCCAGATGCTCAGGTGAGGTAGCCAGGTACATAGTGTGACCCAGCCTGTATTGCACTCCTTCACATCCCTCCAGAGGAACTGGCAGGCAGAGGGGGTCAACCCATACCTCTTCTCGTGCTCACATACAAAGTGGCTGAAGACAAAAATCTCTGTTTTCCTGCTCTTCCAGGTCCAAAGAGTAAGATATGTTGAAAGGAACCGCTCCAAACCTGCTTGAACTTCTCCTTTCTGGTTCTTGCTGACAATTGCAAGAATAATAGCAACTACTCATCCACTGGTATGGATTAATAATCCAGTGTGTGCTTTACATTTATGGAGAGGAGTGATGGGGCACTGGTGTATAAAATCCCCCAAATCCTGGTACTGAGTGGCTGGCATGTGTCCTGGTATAAGGGATTAATCCCGTTGTCCTGTCCTCAGTGCTCACTCTCTGCTATCCCCATCTTTGGAAATCTGGCTGTACCAGCCTCTGAGCCTGGGTAAACTGAATTCCCTGCAGAGCTGGTAACGAAGTCTCTGATGTGTCTGTATGGAAAATAACAGTTTAAACATTTCCGATCAAGGAATTCACAATCCTATTGGATCCTATGTAAAATTTTCCTATTTGACTTACATTTTTCTTTTAGATCACCATATTTTCTAACACAGTAATTTTCCCCCCACCCTTAGCCTGTTACTCAGCCTTTTTGGCAATAAAGTGATCATATGAACTTTGAACATATTTTACTGTTTTTCAAAGGGAAGAATATATTTTCTTTCAAAAGTCATTTTTCCAAGTCAATTAGTTAACATTAATACAGATTTTTCATTATGCAAATCATCTTACAAGCCCATTAGGCATTGTAGCCGTTGTTGGTATTCTTGACTAGCTTAATTCTGCAGGACAGAGTGCAGCAGCCTCACACAAAGGGTTCACTACAGGAATGAAAATCTTATTATCTCGCTCACCTCAAAGGGATATATTTCAGCCAAGCAGAACTTCAGAGCAGCTTTGTTTGCCGATGGATGAATGTCTGTCACTGAACTTGGCTTTTGATAAGGAATATAGAGAATTCTTGCAGAAAGAAAGCAGAAAATTGAGAGGGAAGAATAGTTTTGCTGAAGCACTAGAAAATGCAATAATAGTGGGCGAAAGCAATATACTGTTGAGTTTTGCAGTTTATATGGGGTAGAAAGGAATAGCTGGCTTGTGACCCTTACAGAGGTTTTTTGAATTATTTGATCTTTGCAGTGTGGAAAACTGACAACATTCAAGACCCAAAGGAAGGAACCTCCAATTCTGCCCAAAGCCAGTAAATTCAGTATCTGGTTTTGTGACCTTTTTACATGTTCAACTTTCTGTTTTGCCTAAACTGCTGGTTAAAGTACAAAAATCTGATATTATACGCAGAAGTACAAACATTAAAACCAATGTTTTCATCAATAAGAGGAAATTCAGACACCTGAATATTCAGAAGGTTTGTTCAGCTTGCAAAAAGCTGTCCAGCTGTAACTGAAACTCATCTAAGTTTCCTGAACCAGGCAAATTTCCTAGGTGAGCTTTTCAAATGCAATTCCCAGTAATGTCTCTGTTCTTGATTTTGGTAAGACAATCAGAATAGGATATATGTGGCATTTTTGTGCCATTTATACTTCCAATTTTAAAAAATTATTATGAGAAGTATAGATTGTGACAGACTTAAAGAAAACTCTCCACTTTTTTCCCTAGGAGTCCAAACTTAGTTTTCTTTAGGCTTTGGGCAAGGATTGCTGAAAGGTGCAAGTGACTGTTACTGAACCTTCTTCGCTAGCCTCAGTTTTTACTCGAATTTGAGTGGTATTTCTTGTTCCTATTTTCAGTGCTGTAATCCCTGAATTACCATTATCACTATACCTTAGACCAGCGGGAGTAAGGTTTAGGCCCATAGAGCCGCTTAAGTATTTAAAGCTTTCCAAAGCCTGAGTTCCATTTAAATCAGTTGGAGCTGGCGGGTAAAATACATTCTTGAACACAGAACATAGAGCCTGCAGTGTAATGTTAGAAAAAATACATCCTTATCACATGTTTATTTACATTCTAAGTATCTCAGGCTTTAAGATGTTAAACACCTCCTGCAGGGGTGCAGAAGCGAATGTTTTAAAGTGTATTTTGACTTTAGTATTTAAAGTGCAGGAGGTAAAGCTCCTAGAAAAGCTGTTTTGCATTAAAAGGGGTCACTACTTTTAATTAAACATATTTCTGATATAAATGAAATTATTTCTTTTTTCTCTAACATAAAACTTCAGTGAAAAAAAGAGAGAAAAGTTGCAAGAATATTGAAATGTTCTGGGAAGAAAAGTTTGTCAGTTGAAATGACTTTTCATTTTCATTTTGTATTTAGTTAGAGGTTAAAAAGCTGAAGGCAAAATCATTTGCTGAAATGAAACAGCTATAAAAGGATTTTTTCATTTCCTGCTTGGAAAAAAAAAAAAAAGGAGTCTTTAAAGTGATAGCCAGAGAAGCATCTGGGTTGCATTATCTGTATCCCTTGGAAATAAGAGGACATAAGTGCTGGAAAACGCAGTTGAAAGTAAAGATCTCTGACACCTGTTCCAATTTTTTTCCCGCCCCAAGCCTTGCCTTTTGCCTGCAGGTTTCTATCAAAACCCCTGGCGTTGCCCTGGATCTGAAGGTCAAACCTGGCCCAGGGCACCAACACTTCCCTGTCAGCAGGAACAGGATCATCTCTTCCTCTGGGTTGCTCCTGTGCAGCTGGTGGGTGCCCTGAGCTGGGATCCCACCATGGCTGGAGCCCTTCCCCTTAATCCAGGGAAAAAGCAACAAAGTTCCTGAGGCTTTGACTTAATTTCTGTCCTACCTGTTGCACTTTTGGCTTTTTGCTGTTCTTTAGGAGATGGAAAAGGAAGAGGTATATTTTGGCAGGTGAAATTTCACTAAAAAGAAACCCTTTGCACTCTCACTTCTAAAATCTTCCTTTGCTGATTTGTCTTATGGGCTGTTTTATGCTGCTTCGTAGGTGAACTAATGGTAAAAACAAATTTATCATGATGTATGACCCCTCAGTGTGGGGATGAACAGGGATACAGCAGGCCCTGTCCAGGTTGTAAGGTGTTCTCTTACATAAAAAATGGGTAGTGAAGTAACAGTCCAAAAATTATTCTATTTAGTATATTGCTCATCTGCCTGAAAGCTGATTATAGTACCTTTATAGAAATAATTCCAAGTGGCAGGTCTTCCTTTATTGCCATTACCATGTGCGAACACAATGAGCTGGCAAAGATTAACAAGCTCTTCCATTTTGTACTGATGGAGTTTGCCCACCTGCCAGCATCCCTTTTCCTAACTAAGTGGTCTCTCTAAAAGAAGAAGGTGATTTTGGAAATCTCACTACCATTACTCTTGTCATTAACCTAGTAGGAAGACATCTTGAGTATGTGTCAATTCTCAGAGTTATTTTTGATATTGTAGCCCTGGTTTATGCCTCTTAGGAGATATTTTACTATTTATAGTGCCAGACTGGTGGGAATTAATGTACACACTGAAACTCAAACACACAGTCTTGTTGTCAACACTAACACTGCTAAGAGCAGCAACCAATGCTGTAACGTTTATAACAGCTCTGTCTGGGCACATGTAAATAAACTTAACAGATTGTACAATATATTAATGAAATGATGCTCAGTATCCTCCAAGAACAGCTTTTAGTAGATACTACTCACAGAGTTCAGCTATTTTGTTTTCCAAAGGAAGCAACGTGTATTTTCAGTTACTTGCTATTTCTGTGTGTAAAGCTCTAGATTTTTTTTTTTCTGGCTTATTAGGATATTAGAAGCTTTGTGCTAAATATGAGGGGACTGTGCACTTAAGATGTTAGGTAATTTGGAGAGGTTTTCAAACTTGTCAGCAGAGAATCTGTGTGGTAGAGCTATTCTTTTGTTACTCTTAGCTTGTTAGTAAAGGAGGTTCCCTCATGTCTGTCTTAATTTTCCTTGTATTTCTAGTTCTCTGCATTACTGGCCTGCCTCTATTCAATTCTAAGGTTGAATGAGACTGACAATACTTTTAAAAGTACGTAAATTCCAGTCATGAAAAAAAATTATATTAGGAGTAATTAGTGCTGGTATTTCCACATCAGGTCCCATGAAGACAATAAATTAAGAAACTTTTTGAAGATGAAAAACAATCACAGAAAAAATATGTTAAGGACAGAAGGCAGGGCAGTTCTGACTCAGCACCTTAGCCAAATCCTGCAGAGCTCTCCCCTGACAGGGAGGGATCTGGTTTTAAATGTTTTACTTGTAGGCTTCAGAAAACTCTTTTGCCCTGCCTTTCTCAGAATAAACACCCAGACAGGGCACCCTGCCTATGGTTTAGGGAACTTGAGCCTTTTTCCTGCTGCACCAAGGTGTTAGGAGAGATACCTATGTCACAGCCTCCAAAGTTTCTCATGGATGTAGTTCCTCTCATGCCTGGAGGTCACAGCTTCAATGTGTTCTTGGTGACTGACAAAAGAGGATCAAACACTTCTCTGCTGTGGCCCTGAGGGCACTGATGGCATTTGTGTCCCTCCCCATAGCCCTTGTCCCAGGAGCACCAGTTTGATTCAGCCTGGGGCTGTTGGTCCCCGCCCCAGAGATGTTGCATAGATGCCCGTCTCCAGCCCTGTCTCTGTGTGAGTGCCTCGGACCCATGCTCCCAGCTGAACAAGCATACGTGTCCCAGATTACCACCCTTATTCCCCCCAACAACCAGGCTTCAGGGGGTCAGGCTGCACATGGGAGAGCAACGTTCAGTAAAAATTCTTCTATGTAACAGTCTGGCTACCTCAGGGAAATCAAAAGTATAGCAAAACTCGTCATTCCTACCTATTCAGCATATTATTCCAGTCAGGATCCTGAATTCAGACCAAATACCTTCCCAGCTTTATTAGACCCTTTATTGGTTTCCAAACCTGAAACTACAGTACTAGGCTGTTGAATACAATGAGATAGATTTGGGGTTTATCAACATTATCTGGCTCTCCCTGAGATATCCAGAAGATAAGTTCTAAGGACACTTAGCAAATCACTCTCTACTGGTAACATAGTTGAGAATTCCAGGGAATGACACCAAATCATAAATGTGAAATAGGTCTTCAGGTAGCCAGACGGCAAGAGGGATCAAGTGGTGATGAGACATTGCTAGGAAAACCTGCTGTGTTTAAGGAATATAGCAGTCTAGAGTGCTGGGAACTACCTGAGGAGATTTTAGGGGTTTGGTAACATCCTACAGGCTAGGTGTAAGAATCTTGGTTCATTGTGGTTGCTACCATTCTGCATTTATTAGCAAGCACAGCAAAACAAACCATCTTTGTGAGTGTTCCCATATATTAGGACGCAGACATTTCTTTTATAAACACAAATTTATGCACACTAAAACCACAAAACCCCAGTGCAAGCAATTTTAAAACCACTTGGTGATGATTTACTTGTCTATATACAGTATATTATAAGCACTGTGTTCTGTCCCAGGTATCTCCATAGGACTGGCAGGTATGACACAGGGTGCATAGGAGTCCCATATCCTTCTGGGACAGTAGCTGAAGGCCAGGTGAGATATACTTGAATCCCACCCTTCACTTAGGAATGACCCAGCTTGAACAGTAGCAGGCTTAAACCAAAATAAGCAAATTTATACAGAGTTTTTTTACCTGGTTCTGATGAGATCTGCTGCTTACAAGGGTTTGCAGGAGAGAGCTACCAGAACTGTCTGTTCCCAGGCTACCTTACCTTTATACTGGCTGGCAGACATTCAGTTCTTCCAGTCCTTCCCTGAGTGGCACAGAGTGAAGTTTGTGGCACACCACTTATGCCCACATTCACTTGTTACAGCATGTACTCTTTGGCACAGTAAACAAAGCAATCCCAACCTCCTCCCCTCATTTGAGATCAGGAGGGGTGAGGGCCCTTGGAATGCAGACGGAAGCATTTGGTGCTTTGTAAAAGCTGAAGTCCCTGATCATAGATATGAAGAGAGTGAAAACCAGCCATTGGAAAATCTGCAAGCTCCTGAAACGGCACAAGTCAGAAACATGATAGACAGGCAGAGGCTTGAAGTGAGTGTTTGTGCTTTTGACTGACTCCTCTTGGCCTCGAGCACCAGGCCTCCTTAGTCGAGCTGGACAAAACCCACTGACAAGCAATGCTGCACAACAGTGGCTCTGGGGTGCTCGGGCAGCCGCAGCACACTTACAAAACCTCTGCCCGTATGACAGACCTAGGAAGTCTGAAGGGCAGAGCTGCCAAGGAGCTGTACAAATCCTGCTCCTCACGAGCAGGAGCAGAGCAAGGGGGTGCCCACCTCTGCCAGGGTACACAGGCTGTATTTCTGATTCCCTCTCCCTGTGTGGCCTGGCTAATCACAGAGGAGTTTGGTTTGTTGACCCTGTTGCTGTGCTGCTTCACCACCTGCGTGGGCTCCTGCCCGGAGCACCATGGCACAGAAAGGGACGCGGAACTGCTCAGAAAGCAGAGCCTTAGAAGGCAGCGTGGGACACAAGTTACCAAGGCAAACTGAGTGGCAAAACATCTCCGGTTTTTTCGAATCATCCTGGAAAAAGATTTGGACAGCACTCTGTAAAAATATATACTCAGTAAAGAAGTTTGGAATAAGAAAAGCCAATGTCATTCTTATATTTCAATCAGCAGATGAGTTCACCTTATTTTGGAAGCAATCCATTCCCAGGAAATATGAGATAATATGGATAAGTCATATTTGTTCATTTCTACACCCTCAAATTTTCCACTAAGCAATGAGAAGATTAGAAAGGTGATCTTGTCATGTTTTTCAATGCAATGAATTGATCAGTGCTACAAAGTCTATTTGAGAAACTAGGTAATCACATTCCTCTAGGCAGATTTCAGTAGATATGAGACTCTGTTCATAACACTTTTCTGTCTGTTTCCAATTAATATTTTAATGAGCAAGTTTTCTTCAGCAAGCCTCTCGAGGAAACAGCAAATTTTATTTGAAAGGAGAAAAAATTTCTAAAAAAATAAATTTTACATCTTTCTCCATTAACACTTGCCTTGAAGACTGATTGAAAGAATTTGATTGATCTGGTCAGAGAGACTGAGTCCCTCAGAAAACACAATAAAATTGTGGGTAAGTAAACTATTCCTAAAAATGACAGAACATTAAAAAAAGAAAAAATTAATGTACAATTCAGGTACTGCATCCTATTTGATAAATAAGCAAACCATGTAAATAAAGGTAGTCTACTACAACTAAAGCAAATTTTTATTTCATTGGTTTGGTGACAACATAAAGAGATACTGCTGTAGTTCCATTATGTTGAGTTATGTATACGCAGCGATGTTTTAAACAAGTAGCCAAGACAGTACTCGCAGTGCTTTTTTGTCTCAGGTATGAACACTGTGAACGAAACAGACACTGACCAGGCACCACATGGGAGGGTCATATCTCTTCTCCCAGTGCTGTGCTGCCAAAAGTGTATGCCCAGGGAAGCTTTGATCCCACCACTGCAGCATGGGCAGCACAAGAGCAGTGCTGGTCCAGGAACAGCCTGTGACAGTGCCACAGGTCATCAGAACTGATCACAGAAATCTTAGAGACACCTTTCAATTGAGTTCCACCCTGCTTTCTAGATCCTGAGCCTGAGGGCAGTCTTTTGAGGCTTGCATCAGCAGGCTCAGGAGTTAGTAATTTAGGACTTTTCTATTCAGCAGCTGCAACTGGGAGCAGGCTGATGGGAGAGCTGGGAATGGTGCTGTCAACTAGCTAAACTAGGTGTGAGTTTGGACTGGGACTGACTATTATAAAACCCTTGTGTGGCATTTTTATTCAGAAGTAAAAGGCCTGTGCTCAAGTTGCTTTAAGTCATTGTAGGAGTATAGGGAGGCAGGGTGAATCAAATTTAACAGCTAGAAAGTATTCAAGAAAGGATATTATGTAGTTTAGGAAACCAGTTAAGACAGATAAACTGTTTATAGCCTCACTTGGTAAATTTTGAAAACCCCTGCTAATTGCAATTAATGGTTTTAATTTTTTTTTGTGCAAGTCCGTGACTTCTTTATTTTGAATGAATGAATGAAAGTGCATAGTAGAGATGGACCATATGTCATTTCTGGTACCACTCCTCCCATTTAGCTGCTTTTGCTGAGAACAGATAGCATCAGGAGCGCAACAGTGCCGTAACTGCACTTACAAGAACTCTGCCAGTGCACAGGCACCGAAACAAAGCATGAGAAAGACCCCAGGGGAAACATAGCAGATTTCTGAGGTGAAGAAAGGACCATCTGCCCTTTGGACCTTCCCTGTGTTCTTCCTGGGGTTGTCTGCGTTTGCAGAATGTACGGTTGCAGTAGTTTGTGGTAAGGCAAGAGCCTGTTCATCCTTTGGCTTTGGGGATAGCCTGTTCATCTGGGTCCAAGGGCTCTTACGCTGTTCGTGGCTCAGCCACCAGCAAAACTGTCTCTTTGGACTACAGTTTGGCTATCTGTAAAATGGTTGTTTACGGCTTCGTAAAGCATTTCAAGATTCATAGGCTGGACATGCTATAAAAGAGCAGGTATTTATTGGAAGCATTATGTGAGTGACTTAAAAGTCACCAACTATTAAAAACAATAGGCAGTAAGCTCTTTTTGACATTTGGCTTTATGAGTTTTCAGTCATTTCTTCACATCACAGAGGTCAAACATAATATGCCTTGATCAGTGGTCCAGCACCTTTGGGGAGTGTTGGCATCGGGAACAGAAGTTTTACAGCTGATCTGCAGGGAACATCTATTGTGTCTGAGATACATTGGATCTGCAGCATGCTCAAAATAGACATGCCATTTTTTGAAAAGGTCAGATTCAATGCTCAGATGTCACTTATCTGATCTCATCTGTAGCCATGAACATGAAAAGAAATGCCAGAATAAATTTTCAGTCATAAAAAATTGGGCATGTTTTAAGAAATCCATCTACAAGCTAATCCCAGCCAAATGTGTTCCTCCATAAATGAAAATTATTACTTCTTCTGTAGTCGATATTTTTCCAAACAGCACTGGAGGAAATCCTCCAGGTATAGAAAAGCAGCACTAAGTGTATAGTAGTTAGCAAAGCTGGTTGCCAACACACCAGGCAAGGAACTTTCTGGCAACCAGCAAGTAACCCAGCAACTCACTTTGCAGTGATTCTGCAGAGCAGACAGGTCACATCCCCCAGAGGTCACATCTCACACTCACCTTCCCCATTCCTCAAAGCTTTGCGCTGTTCAGACACCCTGCCTGGACACGGTTCAGGTGCATGGCATGGCCATGCCTTCCCCTGCCCAGGGGCTCCCTGGAAGGAGAGGGCCGGTGTGACAGACCGGGAGGAGACAGCGCTGAGAGCCCGCCCTGCTTGCAGTGCTGCACCCCAGGCCTGGCTCCACAGCGAGACTCCCACTGCCCTCGCTGCTCTGCCTTCACTCCCCACCATAGAGTACAGTCCTGGCACTGCAAAGCTGCCAAGTGAAATTGCTCCTCTCCAGCTCTGTTTGCCAATATTGCACAGGACCAGTCACACTGATTGTTCATTATAAAACCCTAATATATGTTTAATGACACCAATTTTTTTTGCAATGCCAGCTGGTACTTTAATAGCCTTAATAATAGCACATATTAGTAGCATTATTACTTGTTTGTGTAACACTTCACCTTCACTGTGCTATGCCAGCAGTAACTAATGAATGCATTCTAGGAAATTGATCCACCTGAAGCAGATTTCTCTGAGTAAAGCTTTAACTTCAGGGAAATAGGACGTGAGCTCGGTGTGGGAGTGGATATGAGAGAGATTTAAAGCTCTATTTGGATTTATAGAGCAGCTTCCAATTCCTGCTGATGCAGAAATCAGTTAAAAATAGATAATTCCACCTGGGCCATTTGTGTGCCTACTGCTCCAAGCTCAGCCAAGAACAGCAGATCTGCTGCACAAGCCAAGCTGACGAGAGGTAGGAATCCAAGATGGGGGGATGCCAGTGTGGCATCTTTCAAGCAGTCTTTTCCATCCATCCTCCACAGGAATAAAAAAATTAATAGTAAGAATGGATGAAATAAACAATATTACTGGGTTACAAAATCAGAGTGTCTGATGAAAGCAGCTCCATCAGCAGCCTCAGATATGCAGATACTGGGAAAAAGAAAACCAGGCCTAAGACTATTTTAGGTCTTCTGTTTGGCCTTGAATGTTCTGCTTTCCTCAAAATACCTTGCAGCCCTAGACTAATGTACGAAGTTGGCAAGATAAAATATAAGGAATATAGACAGCAGAAGCAAGAAAGAAGCTAAATTTTACAGCATGCTGCTGAGGTCAGCCTCAGCCCCTGGACCAATGCTATAGCTGTAAATTATGGCAATAGCTGTAAACGTTCTGAAGCTGTTACCCAAAAGATGGTAGTCAGCACCTCTGGTAGGAGTCTGCACTCGGAAGATCCTGTAGACCCTCAGTGAGAGCAGATATTGGCCAGACTTGTGCTGAGCACTTGTTCAGGTTGGGTATTTGACTCTTGCTATTTGTTATATACTTGGTTCACACACTGAGCATCAATACCTGGACGTCCTACATGGATTATCTTTTACTGGCACTGCCCTTTTCCCTGTGCCTACTTAGGAATCTGGTTAGCATCAGAGAGCTGGTGCCAATTTTAGGCACAGTTGTGCTAATTTTAGGCACAGTTATGCTAAGTAGGTCCTCCTTTGACTCACAGCAGCTCCCAAGACGATTTGTGTGGGATATCATTTCGACAGTCACCCAGGCTCTTCCTTTGGATGCATGTTGATAATCAATCCTTTGCCTTTTCCTACCCATCTGACAAGTGATATTATCCCAGCACACAATTCCCATATTACTGTATTCCCCTTTCTCCCCTTTTCACGTATTTGCTGGCTCCTTCCTCTACTGCCCTAAAAGCACAAGAGACCATAGCAGCTACTTTGAGCAGAATCTGTAATTTCTGCCTGGGCAGTCACTAAAAAGATTGAGACAATGTTCTTTGCAAAAATTCCACCAGAAAAACCAAGGACTGAGCTGGCAGTTCAACGTTATTTCTCACATACCAACTGAAAGGTTTTCTAATTGATTAGCAATTAGCCAGTTCGGAAAGACTTGGTGTCAAACTCACAGCTGGTATAAATCAGAGAAATCCCACTGAAGTCTCTGATTCATTTTCCAAATGGTTAAAAATCGTCAGAAGCTTTAAACTGCCAATGTTATTTATCAAATAGCTGGCTAAAATTCAGAAAGATAGGACATTTTCTGTAATGCTCTTTGACATTAAGAATTCCTCATGGACCAGATATAATCAATACAAATGCTAAAGTGAAAATTCTGGGGTTTAAAAAAAAAACAACCCCAAAAAATCATGGATCTGATAAACTTAATTTTTAGGAATAAAAGTCAAAATGTGGAATCAAATTTTACATCTTTACAGATGTGTGTTCATTATCATAATGAATCAAAACTGTTTTAAGAGTTCTTCTGTCTCTTGGATGGAAGATTGACACTCCTGTCAAAGTGGCTGTAAGGATTTTGCTAGCTCTTGGTGGGAGAGGACTGCATCCCTTGTGAAGCCCTATTCCCCAGCAGGTGTGGATACTGCCTATGTGCATAGCACAGTTGTTGCATTTTGTTTCCTTTCTCTTTTCAGTTCTGCTTCTCAAAACATTCAATTCACTGCTGTTCCAGGCAAATATTCTAATGAAACCAAAGGCGCAGGAGCTGAACAGCCTTGGGAGAATTAGAGTGGCAAAGGAAGATGGGGAAGCTCCAGAATCTGTCTTTTCTCCTGTAACAGACAAAGATTTTTTTCTTAGGAGATAAACAAACATTGCTGAATTTGGTTCATATCTTCTGGGGAGTCTAATAGCAGGTCTGTCTCTAACATCCATATAAATTAGAAAACCTTTGTAAACTGGGTAATTCTGACTGCAATTCTACCTATGTTTCCTTCAGCTGCCTGACAGAACAGAACTGGATGAGGGCTGCTGCTCTTCAGTGTATGCAGCTTATTTTTGGACATAAGTTAGGCCATACTGTTTTCTCCATCTGCGTTACGTTGTTGGGCAAGCACATCACTGCTACTCAAGTCCGTATTATATCAAGATAAGACAATGATATATGTGATATTGAGTGGTGATATTTCATTTTACAGGCCAGAAACTATAATAATCATTTAGATAAAGGCAGGGCCAGACTGTAAATTACATATTTTCTCTAATCCTCTATTTATGTAAAATATAACCAAAACCGTTTTTGACTTTAATAGAATCAGATACTTTTTTTATATTTAGTACACAGTAAATCACAATGCAGAATATAAAGAAATATAAGAAAATGTGTATTATTAAAATAAAAGCACTATACTCAAGAAGTAGAGAAAAGGATTTTACCTATAGGAACACCCACTTCTTCCCTCTCAGGCGTTACTTGTAAACCATTTGTGCTTATGTTCCCTTAAGTGAATGATATTGAAGTGTGTGCTGTGTTCTAGTAAAGAGTGATTTTCATGGCACCAGAGGCATGTATCAGCCTTTATTTCAGAAATACAGTGTTTTAAACTGAGGAATTTGTCCATAAATGCTCAGCTGCCATCCTTCCTCCTATCTCACCAGTAGGAGAACCTCGCCATTGTTCCATTTGTTTAACATAGATGGCTCTGACAGATACAGCAAAAAGCTAGGAAAGACTTTGCCTTCACTACTGAGGCCATTTCAATGACCTGTGCCTGAAGATTTGGAAACAGGCTGCCTTTATCTCGCAAATTCCTTGTGCAGCAGGAAACTGCAGAGCTGCTCCACCTCTAAACAAATCTTCAGGGAACAAATGCTCAAGACTTCACCAACCACATCCAGTGAGGGCTCAAAAAAGAGCCACATTTTCCACACTTCCAAATACCAAGAAAGTCACATTTAGTTGAGACTGCATTTTTCTGTAGGGAGTTTGTAGTTCTGTAGGGAGATTGTGAAAACTGATCTGAGTAAGCAGCCTCATTGGCTAAGTTAGAAAACCTGCATTAAATTTGGAGCCTAGTAGAAAATTCAGGTACTAATTCAGCAGCTTAGAGTTCAAGATATATTAAGATTTAGATGTAATTCTGTAATTTTCAGAAAGTGGCATTCCTCAGTCTTCCACCAGTGGAGCACAAGGTAGAAGTATGTGTAAAAAGATAAAAAAGATCCGTAATTTGTTCCACTATTCTCAATACAATGGCACTGATGATTAAATTATTCAATATAAGTATAAAATAATCTATCATAGTTTAGGGTATGAGGACTCAGATAGGTAGTTACTTTTTAATTCCCTCTACATAAATATAGGAATAATAGAAACAAACTCCTAACTATTAATCTGACTCATTAAGTGTACTTAAGAGCCCTATTCCCATCAATTTCAATGTAGAACACAATTAAAAATGAATGTGAGATGCAATCTGTACAGTGTTTAAAGTGCTGTATTTAATAGTGTTTTGCTGAGTTTAAGCATCATTTCTGAGAGTTAAGCACCTGAATTATGCCAAGGCAAATTTACTTTCCACTTGACTGTCAAACTGATTTGCAGCAAAGCCCCAGCCTGGGATTAAGATCAACATCCAGACATCTGGAACTAGTTGAGTGATAAAGAAAAATCCTGACTGTAATATCAAGCAGCAGAAATGGGGAAGAAGGTGCAGTGTTACCCTTCAGCTGCCTCGAGGCTAGTAGGAGAAAAATAATTTAATGCTGAATAAGGCAGGATGACTGGGACGAGGGCTGCCTACACTGGATCAGAATTGCTGATTTATTTGAAACACTAACTGAACCTTGCTGTCACATGGATCTGTACCTCCTAACTGGCTGAACATACTGATGGGGTTTGCCTGATTGGATCTAGATGAAGAAACAGGGCCATGAATTTTACAGCCACTTCAGGGTATAACAGCAACCAGGTGCCAGCTTCAAACATCTGTCCTGTTCCAGAATGAGGGGAAACAGAAGAGAAACAAGAAGGTATCTTTGTCAACAAAAGCCGGTGGGAAATGTGCTACACAATGCCAGAGAATTACTAAAAATGAATGTTCTAAATAACCTGAAATTCAGAATTAATATCAGATTTCTCATTTCAAAGTAACTCATAGAAAAGCCTGAGAGGGTGACCAGCAGGTATTTATGTCAGAGCAGCTTTCCTTCTGTACTGTTCTCATTCCCAGCTACAAAACCATTTCAATAACCTTGGTTGCCTCTGCTAAAAGACTAGATGTGCTGGAAACTGTACATGGTTTCAATTATTAGTGAGATACTTGCAGATTTGTATCTGTTTGTTAATTTTTTGGTTAGGCAAAACAACATTTAAGGTTATTTTCATACCTTATACCAAAAAATATTGTTAAAAGCAAATCACATAGGATATTTATTTGTTATCTAAATGCTTACTAGCTTATCAAAATCTTTACCACCTTGGATAACAAGCACTTCTAGATATTTCTGTGTTTAGGTGTTTATACATACTTCTTTAAAACGTGTTTTTGCTTGCAAAGCATGCCTTCTGATTTATTTTAGGAATGTTCAAGCATGCAAGAGACACCTATCAAGATCTCAAGACCCTTGTGGTGTAACTCACTGGAAAGCACCTCACTTTGATGCTGGGCCTACTGAAACCAAGGGAACTTACCACTGACTTCATACGGCTTTGGGTCGTAAGAGAGTCCTGCACTTATCATCTGCCCCCTGATTTTTAGTTTCATCTATTATTTCCACTTGATATTGCTAACAAATGTTTAGTCTCATAAAACACGAGAGGAAGAATCACAATTTGTACTATAATAGGAGAAAGTATGTTTATTATATTTAAAAACATCCATTCTCGTGGATGTGCAGAGATTACTTAATTTTACAAATTTTACACTTGATTTTACAAACTGAATTTTAATCCACTGCAGGAAAAAAGTGTACAGCTGGAATAATTTTTATCCACTGTTAATTTCATTATGACACTTTGCATTATGTTCCACATCCCATATTACAACAGTTTTAACCACACACCTGCTGAGAGCCCAGGTGCAGATTTTCAGGCCTGTTTAGGTGTCTAACTTGTACTGTAAAATAACTTAGTCACTGTAATGGTAATGTTTGTTATGTCTAAATCTTAAGGATATAGACACTGAAAAGAACCCAAGATCTGAAGTTTAAGGCTTCTGATTCTTCACAGGATGCTAGATGGTTAGATCCCAGGAAAGAAATGTGCAAACGCCAGCACATTGGTTGAAGACAGCAAAATGTAGCCAACAGGAAACACAAAGAGAGGAAAACAGAAAAAAGTTATAAAATTAGAAATCAGAAATGCTCCTCACAGGAGAACAGAAGAGAGAGGATTTGATCTTAGAAGTGCAGCTGATACAAATGTATGCTGCATCTCACATGGACTGCATCCACTGTCAAAAGGAGAGGGGTGCTACCAGAGCAGTCAGAAGGAGCACCTGGATCAGCTTTCCCCATGAGAACAGACCCTGTCTGTGGAGTTTGGGAAGCATCTCTTCACTGTGCACATCCTCTCACACTGCAGGTCCCAGCTACCTGACCCTCACAAAATCATCTGGCCTGACAAGACTGTTGAGACAGAAATCAGCTAAAGCCCACGGCACTGAAGGGGCTGTCAGGAGGTGCCCTCCCCCATAAAAGGTGTGCTTCTACTTTAGTTGTCTCACTTCAGTGGATATATTTGGTAGGAGAAATCTGGGCCTGCATACCTGGATACCTGGATAGACGTTAATGCAGAATGCATTAATATACTACAGACAGTTGCAAATTTAACACATTCACAGAAGAGTTTGAATTTTGATTTTATAAAATAGTTTCACTACCCTACTACGCAGTTACTATTGGTGTGACTATCTTCCTGTAAGATGTGACCTTAATGAAGACAGCAAGAAGAGTCAAAACTAACGTCTAATTCAATGCTGCTCAGAAAACCTTGAAACATTTTGTTTCCTGCTAAAATGTACTTCAGCCCTACAGCACAAGTAAAATGTCAAATGAATCATTTTTACACCCTTCCCTTGAAAAATCTACCACAATCAGCACTCTGATTTTTCAAAAACTGCATTTTTCCAAGAAAGCCAACACATCAAAAAAAAAAAAAAAAAAGAAAAAAAAAGAAAAAAAAAAAGGCAAAATATCTCTAGTTTTCTTCACTATAAAAATATACTTCAGAAAAATTTTGGTATATCTCCTTCATATACTTTTTGAAAATAAATAGCCTGAATGTAGTTTATATTTTTTTCTTTTGAAGAAGGATCATTGTAAAGTTGATTAATTTCTTATTGATTCGCTGTGGTTTAGTCACAGTCTCTCCTCACTTAAATGGAATCTGAAACATTTCTTTCTACAATAGAATTCTGTTAAAAAAGAAAAAAAGAAAGTTCTTCTTACTTGCCTTCAAGAGCTCTATTAACATAATGTTTGTTCAATGCACAATTGCTTTTCTAACATAGTTATTATGGCAATAACTCACTGAGGATTTATGAGGATAATAACATATGTTTAAATAAGGAAAAGCTGCTAAGAGGTGCAAATTCACAAGGGTCTAAGCCCAATGGGATCTTTAAGGTTCTGAGACAAAAAGGAATAGTAGGAGCAGGTGGGAGTTGGATGTTATGTTGCAAATGTTTGCCTGCATCAAATATAAAAAAAAAAAGCAGGGAACTCAGCATAGGTCTCACTGATCCCTGTTCCTCCTCTGGCTATTTGTCTATTTTTTATCTAGCTACACATATTCTAATACAAAGACTTCTACATATAATAATCCTGCCTCTACCAGAAACTCCTACTTACTAAGTTTATTTTAAATAGTCATGGCTTTAAAAAAAACTCAGATAGACACTTTGTTTTGGACTAGAATATACACATTCTTCTCTCAGCAAATATACTAATAATTTTTCTTCCTCGTCTCCTGACTGTTTCATTCCTCTGTTTCTTATGGAGGGCTCAAAGCATGAACACCTTTATCACACAGATCGTTAAAGAGGAAAACACAAACTTGAATTCACTCAAATGGAAAAGAAACTATGAATCTCCCTTCATCTTTCATTTTCTGGGAGGATGGTCTATCCAGTATGACATTAATTAATCCATTCAGGATGCTTAAATTTGACTAATTTAAAGGATTAATAAGAGCTTTTAGACAGAGAATATAATCCTATTGAGGTGCAAATGACTTCAGTAACTTGCACTCCCCAGGAAACACCAGTGCGTAGATCTTTCAAGAAACCATGATATATGCTAGAAAAGCAGGTGATGTCAGTGTGGCTGTGTGGCAAAACTGTAGGTGTCTGGAGCTGAT
Source organism: Platysteira castanea (assembly GCA_013397175.1). NCBI lineage: Eukaryota > Metazoa > Chordata > Aves > Passeriformes > Platysteira > Platysteira castanea. The sequence goes on from VYXC01000508.1 coordinate 230,841, forward strand.
GTAAATGCTCCAGAAGCTTGCCTTTGTCACTTGACTGGGGTGGAAGGAAGTTCATCCTCCTATTCATATTGATTCTGACAGAAACCACATCCAAATCTTTAAAAAAATGGCTGAAGTAATTGAATTTCCTGAGGACAACTGAACACTTATTTTCAGCCATTCATTCTCAGACTGGCTGGGTTTTCTATACTATCTGCCAGGAGAAAAACAGCCCAGAACAGCTTTAAGGAAAAAGTCTATTCTTATGACAAAGTTTGATATGTGGCTTTCTGAAAACTCCAGGACATGGCAGAACCTCAAAAATCAATCTTTGATTTTAACGTGGCTAGGTCTGATACATAATACAAAACCTCTTCATCTGATCTTAACAGCCTGTTTTATTTTTCTTGCCCACACACAAGGACAGTTCTCATAACCTGACAAATTGCTGAGCACCACCAGTAGACTTTGTCTGGTGTGCTAATCAGGCTCTAGATAATTTCCTAGTGTTTTACCCAGCTGGAAGGGAATTTGACCAGGATGATAACTACTGCGGAACTGTCTTCCAAAATCCCTGGTATTAGCCATTGGCTTCCTACTACTGCTTGCCTATGAGCCTCACAAGAGGCTTGTTAGGCCAGGAAGAACTGACCATGTTCCGTGTTGTCCTGACTGGAGGACAGCAAAGGCTGGTTAAGTGTGGAGGTTTCCCCTGGACCCTGGAGTGAAACATGGTCTGAGCACGGGGTTTCTCCCTGCTCCCTGGTCACTTGTACCCCAGTTCTGGTCCTCATTGGCCATTTCAAATGTACCCCCGCCCTGAGAATCCTGTATTTAGGTTGATGTTCCCATGATTCTTAAGTCTTTTGTGCCCAGTTTGTGCCTGAGCTGGCTGCCATGTGGTCAGGAGAATAAAACATCTGAGAACATCCATTAAACTACCGTCTTATGATTCTTCCTACGGGCCAAATCTGTCTTCTGGGAAGGTTGCAGGAACCCCACTGCAACAGTTAAGAGTTAGCTCTGATGGTGCCAAGTACTCAGGACTGATGTAGTCAGATACTGTCCATTAACAGAATAAAATGAGGGTCTTACACATTGCATTTAAGTCGGGCTCAGGTTCGCTTCTAAAGAAGTTAAATTCATATCTCACCAAAAAACAATGCCTGTAGGTCCCAGGGCACTCTCTCTAATAGCGTTTAAAAGATTTTGCTACAGTGAAAAGAGTAAAAACATCACTGTCGGGTTAATTCAGCATTTCACAGACTTTCTAAGGTAAGCCAGTGGTATGCTGTGTGGTTGTCTCTCAGATTAGGGTTTCATTCTGGTCTCTATGAACTGTATTTTATTCTGGATAAAGGTTTGCTGTTTAGACTACAATGAGTATTAAACAGAAGCTGCAAACTTAGGTACTGCCTGAGATGTTGATAATAAAGAAGTGAATAAACCAGGGGGAAAAAAGCATTTTAATCCACTTTGATGCAAAAATTGTAATCATATTTCCTAACTCATCAATTACTAGAAACAACTTAAATCCTTTCATTGAAGTGGGATTTTTTACATGAGAATTCCCCAAAACATTGCCTCAGTTCTCTTTTTGTTGATGAGGGGAAGGAGAGAGCCATTTCACTGTCAATCAGCTGTTTTCCAGTCCCTCTCCAATTTGAAAGCTGTGATTCCAAAGGCATGCGTTGTTCTTGCTGCTTTCCCTAAGAGCTCATTCTGATTCTTACAAAAACCTAGAAAAAGCAACCATAAATAGCCCCACATTATAGGAGGGAAATACCAGCATTGTGCAACCTTAAATGAAAGAGAAAATGCAACACTTGGCAAATCTTAAGAATTTCTGTTCCAATATTCTTTCAAGTTTATATTATTCCTAGTTTTGTTCCAGAGAGATGTCTTTCACTGTCCTGATGATATAGCAAGCTGTAAGGAGAAGGCATTTGGTGCTTGGATATTTATCCTTAATTTGAACCATGACTAAGGATCAGCAACAAGTTAATTACTGTAACACAAACACAGAATTTGAAAGGCCATTGATATGCAAGTGACTTCCTAGATACCATCACTGATTTAGGGCAGTTTGAGGGCCACAGCACATCAAGAAATGGATTGATGTGAAAAAAAAACTTCACAGGGATATGTTTTCTGAAGGGGAAAAGAGGCAGGAACTGGACATGAAATGGCGAAGAGGATGCAGCAGTTATTGGTGCCTGTCTATCCTCTCCTTGCAAAGCTAAGGAAAAGCAAGCTGGGTAAAACCACCAAGGCAAGTGTCTCCACCTCCTTTAATGTCTTCAAGACCAAGAGAAGTGAAGCCCCTTGCTGGGAAGTGTAGTGGGTGAGTAACAGCAGTGATAAGGGAGTAGTGAGACCTAATAGAAGAGGGAGCTAATGCCCCTTCTCAGACAGGATGCCAGCTTCAGATTCAGTACCTGGGCTGAGAATTCGAATGTAGCCTTGGAAAGAAAATACAGCTCATTTGCTAAACTCTGAAAGAGAGAAATTGGGACCTGCTGGTAGTGCAGTCACTGTATATAGGTGAGAACAGAACCAGGGCAGTGACAGACAAGCTATGCTGCTTTTTCACAGGAAGTCTACTGCCCTCATCCAGGTTCTGAAAGGATGTCCAGAATCACATTAAAAAAAACCTAGGGTAATGGACTTATCTCAAAAATACTTTTATGTGAGTGTTTGTATGTGTTCAGCTGATGTGAGCAATGTTCCTCTGTTCTGGGGCACCACTGGCCTGGCCCAATGTAGGTGTTATGGGAGATTGCTGGTTCCAATTTCCCATTCTTATGTACACAGAACAAACTGCTAAGATCTCTGTCTCATTTTCCCTTCTAAAAAAGGTCAGGTATCTAGGGATTAGTGATTGCATACCTGAGCAGAAGAAAGTACATCAGGGAAGACTAATGTATTAACTGACTCCTATGTACTACATCAAATTTCTGAAATTCTTTTAATCCATTCAAATGCATGCTTGAGTACAGTCTAGTTAGGAATTAAAGCAAAAAAGAAAAAAAAAAAGGTATTCAAGGCTGTATTTTTTCTTCAGAACATTGCGCTCCTTAAAGCATGTGGATAATGAGAATGAACCAGCAGAGCTGGCCCACGTAGGAGGTTTTCCATCCTGATGCACCATCTGCAAGAATGGTTGAAGGATAAATGCAGCCTATATTGTTCCAGCAAAAACTTCCAGTAGAGAGAACTAAAAAAAGGCTGCTTTCTATAGCCGAGTCAGATATACACAAATACAGGCAAAGAATAATCTTGGGATGTCATGGAGGAAATCCCTATAGATTCATTCAACCTAAACTGAGAAAAGTACAAAATGTTATTGACTGTTTCCAAGGGGTTTCTAAATATCAGTGGAAATATATAGGGCTGCAAAGCTATTCCAGAGCCAGGAATATCCACTGTTCCTCAAAACTTCACTCTTTGGGCAGGAACCAGTGTAGTTCTAATCACAGAAACGGCAATTATGACAGCCAGGGCCTAAGTAGCATTCCCACAGGCCCTTTGGTTTGCTTTTCATTCCTAATGCAACTGTTTCCTTCATAGAAGTTTTTTGCACTTTGTTCAAAGGAAACTGGTAACATTCAACACCATTTGCTGAAATATTCCCTTCCATTTCAGTTATGAGTTTCCTGGACTTTCTCCTGCAGACATCTTTTGCACCACAGTTGCAGGCCCACTGAGGCCTCCAGTGTGCCCAGTCTGTGACAGCTACCCCAGTGAAGACCTCAGCTGGGATGTAATAGTCAATGCCATGCCTTTTTTTTCCGGATCGGTTTGAAAACTGAAGTTTTAGGGTATGCCACCATTAACACGGATTTCCTATCATGTGTCTGCCCTCTTGGTTTAGCAAGGGGTCTTCAAATCATATAGAACATTTTCGGGTTCAGTACATCGTACCTCAGGAAGCACAGTCCTGTCAGGCATTCCAGGAGTCTTGAAAGGTTTACTCTCTCAAACTGGTGGTTGAGCTGCTTTCAAAGCCAGAGAAGTCCAGATGACTGCTATGTGCAGCCGTGCCAGGGGATGGAAGGTGAACAATGCATAACTGTTCCATTTCCAGGAAGTACTTTCATGACTTAAGAGACGACATTGGGCAGACCTCCCAGTGTGTCTGTAGAACATAACAGAAGAGGTTTTAGTATTTATTCCACATGTAAATATATGAATTGGTATCAGTCAATTCTAAGGCATGCTACCATGCTAACACTGAAGAAACAAGGTGAGCACAATCTAACCCGCACAAAGGATCCCAGCCAAAGAAAATTGGTGTAAGTCTGGAAGTCAGCATAACACAGTTACTTTTCTCATCAATTCACCCAGGATGGGCCCCAGGATATCTTAGTGGCTGTGGCTGTTGCAATGGAAAGCCTGATGAAAACACAGCTTCCTTATTATTCAAGCTTTCTCAATAACAACAAAAGTAACTCTAAAATCAAATCTTGGCTTTTATCACCATCTTCACAGTCTCATGAGCATCCCTGACCTGTCTAATGCAATGCCGGCCAGAGACACTCCAAATAGCTCTAAACAAGCACACAGATTTCATTGCCATTGTGCAGTACCATAAAGGGGTCCAAGTTCAAACCCTTGATAGCAATAAAGCAGATAGATGAACATTTGTTCTGAGCTATTTATTAGCTTAACTACACTATCACATGCAGCTAGTGCCTTCCAGACCATGTCTGATATCTCTGCACAGCACTGCAGCGTGCAATGTGGACTTTGAAGCTAAGGCCCGTGCCACTGCTACGAGCAGCATCATTAGTCACCAGGTGCCTATAGCAAAACCTGCATACTTATACCTAAGAGAGAGGAAGTTATATCATTTTCCAACTCCAACATCTCCCCTGCTCTCAAAACCCTGGAAAAATCCCACTCACCTATGCAATCAACCATCACAGATTTGTCTTTGAGTTCTATTGTTTTCTTGTTCTTCTTTCTCAGTCCTTGCCTACTTATCTATATCTCCTGGGCTTGTGACCTGCTGGAGGTGAGGATCATGGGTGTCATATGGGCAACCAGGCTGTTATATATATAGTGCTGGGAATAGTGTAGCCATGCTATCCTTTCTTTCTCTCAAAACACAAAAACAATCAGGAATATCTATGCACCTGAGGTACTTTAATGGGCCTCCCCAAACCCCCATTTTTCCATTATTTTAGGGTAGGTCTAGCATAACATAATTTCATCAAAACCCTCAACATCCAAGGTAACCAACCTAGATATTTTTAAAAAGCCTTTGATGCTTTTACGATATAGTCTTCTGACAGTCTGAGGCACCAGATTTCTTTAAAGCATACAAGGTGTGCCTGTTCCTCCTGCTGACCAGGCAGGCTGCACACAGGACCAGTGCAGTACAGGGCAGACACTGCAGAACTCCATGTTTTGTCAAAGAATCTCAGCCCATGAGGCTCACAATACAGAGCAAGCCCAGGTTTTCAAACTCAGTACCTACACATCCACAAGTGCCACACCAGCATTACTGAGTCGTTTAGATAATGGTGTTAGAGAAAATTAGCCTGATTTACCTGATCATCTCTCAGAAAGTGTATACTAGAAATCAAACTAAGCAAAGCCACTCAGGGCTTGTCAGCATTAGAGGGAGGCCAAACTGAATTTTCTCACCAAAAGTCTGCACAGCCAAAGCTGGAAGATGGTGAGCTTGCTCTTTTGAGGAGATAATCAGCAAAAGGACCAGCTTTAGAGAGTCAGGCTGCCCCACAGCCCCAGAGAGATCAAGAAAAGGGACAGGGAGCTGCTGCCAGCCCAGCAGCCCTGCTCCTTACACCAGCCCGTGCTTGGGATCAACATGTACTTCTGGCCTTCCAAGTCCCAGAGAAGCTGCAGTACTGCTGACCAGCAGCTTTGGCAAAAAACAGATGGAAAAGGCAGCCCTTGCTGTGCTGGAGCACTACTGCTGAGCACTGCTCTTGCAGTTCTCAGAAAATCAGAGCTGTAACAAAATCCTGCCAGAGGGCAGCAAATCCCTACAATTGTTTGTTTTTCGTATTGTGATTCTAAACTGCAGCAAGCTGAGTTTCCCCCCTGAGAGCTGTACTACCATGCTGCCCCTCTGCTTCCACGCCTGTACAGGCTGGTCCAGGGGGGTGTCACTGCCTGTGCTGGGCACACCCTCAGGTGAATTACATCGGATTTCAGAGACCACTTCCCATGCAGGACCTCTGTCACTTGGCACAAGCACATCAGTGGTGTGCACCGGCAGGCCCGAGGCCACCTCGTGGCATCACACCAAAACCCATGGGGCTCACCAGAGGCTGCTCTTCTGGGACCTGCCTACCAGTGGGAAGTGGGGAGGCTCAGCTGTCCCACACCGTGGGTCCACACATCTCCCCTCAGGCAGGACTGGGGTGTAATTAGCCCTAGGCTTTACTTCATGCTGAATATACTGATTTGCTGCTCCAAAGTCCTCTGAGCTGGCACATGGCAAAGTATCAGCAAGCTAAAGAAAATAATAATAATAAAAAGCAGGAGCAGCAGCAACAACAACATAACAATTACAATACTATCATTATAGGTTACTGAAGACTGCAACGGAGTGGCAGACCACCTTGCCTCCTGAGACAAACCTTTCCTGGGGAGCCTAGCACAGAAGGATATTTGTAGGTGCTCTATTGTTAAGGAGGAAACAGTTGCTTGTTTTTATTCAGTGTGATGGCAAATCACTGACTTCTGACTTCTAATTTTATTCCATTTGATGCATTTAGCCACCATATAAACATATACATGCTCCATCTGAGAACAGTCTCTAAAGTCACTCTAAAGTCATTTGCAACATGAAGAAAGGATGTACCCAAGCTCTGCTCAATATTTTTTCCTTTCCCTAGACTTTTCAATTTGGCTTCCAGTTGTGCTGGATTGCTAAAAAATTATCCTCCTCTTTTTGCTTGATATTTTTTTCACTTGTATCCATCATAGTTGACAAAACCCAGAATACCCTTTCTGCTAACTAGATTTTCCTTTGGCAAGGGGAACACAGAAGCAGCCCATCTTGGTGTCCAGCTGACCGTGAAAATGAAGAATGGACAGCAATTTCCAATAGAGAGAAAGTAGAAACTGTATGTCTCTACTAGGAAGCAAACAGCTCTAGCTAAGACTAAGCAGAATCAGCTTTAAAATGCAGTTCTGAAATGAAGAGACATTGAGAGAAGTACTTGAACCAGAACAAAAGATACTGCTGAAAAAAAATAGCTGGCTAAATGATAAGAAAATTACTAAGCATCCATCAGTAGATATAAACCTTGTATCTCTCTTCCCCAGCTAATCTAGAACACAAGATTACATTTTCAAGCTTTGTCATCTATCTTGTTACGGAAAACCTGCTCCAGTGATGTTACACCATTCATATAAAGAGATTAGAAAAATTACAAATTATTAATAAAGACAATGATATTTTCTTCTTTCTTCAACAATACGGCAGTCACACAGCACAACCTTGATGGGCTTAAACCAGGCTGTCTCAACAGGCAAGCCAGTTGAAAAATACTCTTATCAAAGACATGCATGTTTTTTGAAAGAAGAATTTTCACACCCAGAGAGATCCAATAAAATCCCTGGACTTTTACAAAATAATCCTTTTGTTGACTTTTTATCAGCAAAGCTAAAGCTGATGTGCTCAGAAGTCAGATGATGGAATGAGGTTTTTTTTCCAGTTGAAGTCACGCTGTCGGCAGTGATTCTTGCTTTCTCTGCTGGACCTAGATTTGGTGGCAATGTGCTTGGGGGCTGGTGACAAAGGAGGTGACCTTGAGAGCCACAGAGCTTGCAGCACCCTCAGGGAGGGGAGTATGGCAGGATATTTCTGCTGCCTCTACCTTTCCTCATATGGATGGGGGTTTATTAATTCAAGGCAACCTTCAGTGATTTGCCTCACTGAGATTCTGCTGAGTATCTCTGTTATGTTAGTAAATGCAGGAGACTGAATATACAGCATTACAGATTTTAAAAATGGAGAAAAAACAATACTGATAAAAATGGATAATGGATAATAAAAATGGACCTCATCTCACAATTACCCACCTGACCCAGGAACACTGATCGCTGATTATAGCCAAGATTCAAACTCTTTTAGTACAGTCCTTCACTGAACCTGAAGGTGCTAGAAAACCTGAGTAGCATTAACTGCTGAGGGACATTTCAAAATTAGGGCAGGGCCTCCTCAAAATGCTACAAATTAAAGTATGAATCTGATGCAGTAGAGCTATTTCCCTAGCACTGTAAAGAATGAGTTGAATAATGAATCAAAAGTTAAAATGCTGAATTATTGGAAGGCAATTTTGTAGTAAAATTTAACATGACTTCTGTGGGACTTTGGGACACAGGAGATCACATTGTAGCAGACAAGCTACAACTGTGTGTTGGGCTCATCAGGACAATCATCTGGCCTCTACCACCTCATCTCCTTTTGCCACCAGAGTGAACTTTTCTTATTATTTACATGAGAATACATGCATTCTGGTGGCCTACTAGATAGCTGGACTTCTGAATCTAAAAAATGTGCCCCACTTCATGCTGCATAAATGTCTGTCATCTGTTGACAATTACCCCTGACACTGGTCCAGCCTGGGAGATGAGACTCATGCTTAGTCCTAGCAAAACACAGATGGTTTGATGCATTGATTTAAAGACCCACTGAAACATCCATAAAAGCAGTCCTTATGCTTAGCCTGTACTTCCCTCATACTCTTCATTCCAGTGACTGGGTCGTTTTCTGGCATACGCTGAAATGATCACAAAGCCTCTTTGGCCCATGTCCAGCCTTACAAGGTTCTCAGTGGTCACTACCAGAGTTTTCCACCCTTTTTAAGCCCAAAGGTTTTCCAGAACCTACCTTTTCAGAAGACGAACTATATTTTGCATGCTTACACTATAGAATCAGCACAGTGGCACAGAGGACCACAATCCAGCATAGCCAGCCACCTGACTCCAGGCTGCATTAGAATAAATGTAGGAGCCCATCCAAAAGCATCAGAATTGCCTGGGTTCTCCCTCTGCCTCTCTTACTCCTCATAGCATTTTAAAATGTGATGAGTTGATTCTTTTGAGGAGCAGCTTTCCTCTCTACCCACTTTCGTAATGCAATGGTATGGCAAACCCTAACTGAAAACTAAACCAGTGATCCTTAATGTTCTGAGCATGTTCTTCTCAAAGAAATTAAACAGGAGGTTAGCCCTGTGCAGCAGAAAGGAGCTGACTGTCTTCCCACCACCCATCCTGGGGGTCCAGCTGAGTTACTGTGCATTTGAAGCAGGGTAAGATTGGCCCCCAAACTGAGCAGAACAAGCACCCACACGCGCAGTGGAGTGATCACAGCTTGCACCCAGCACCAGCAGATAGGAGTGACATTCCTCTCTTCCTACTCCTACAGAATTGCTGTAACACAAACACAACAACAAAAAAGCATTTAATTTTTTCACCCCCACCAGCTGAGCATTAGAGCTGAATGTTAATGCTGCAGAAAATACAACAACTCAGTGTCGTCAGTCTAAGGGATTATTGCAATTATTTTAAGCCAGGGGTTGTGTAAACCATGGTAAGCCTCATGTATGGATGGAGACTTTGAACAACCTAATGAGCCTCTCTTGGTGGCCGTGCTCCTGTAGTGCCTTTCCATGTAGCTCTCGTCAGTTGTCACAGGACCTGCTGCCTCACTGCAAGGAGCACAGAGGGGATATTTTGAGTCCTTACAGCAGCTGGTGGGTGCTGGGAGCTAGTGGACTAAAGCCAGTCTAAAAGGAAAATTCCAAGGGCGAACAAAGCAAACATGAATATTTCATGCCTGCTTTTAAGCTACTCCAAGTTAATGATGATAAACCATCTTACAGCAGATGAGGTTGTGCCCCTTTAAAAGTGGAGAAATCAAAACAAACTAAAATAGGAGATTGCATCCTGCTAAAGTTAATGTGAAAAGTGAGGTAACTTTACCACTCAAATTAGCATGGTCAGTGAAATCAGATTGGTTTATTATTGTTTTTTAATCCAAGTGTGCTCAGACCTGAGAATTGCTACTGAGATATGAATACAACAATGGCGCTTACAAATCATTATTTCTTCTAAATAGAGGTGTATCAGTACCTGAATTCCTACGGACGCCCAGGAAGAGCTTGTCTCATTCCTCCCTACTGCTAGGTTTAGAAACAATGTCCAAATTCCACACAGTAAAGTTTGATGCTGACACTTGAGAAAAGAATACTTGTCCAAGGAGCAGGCCAAAGTTTCCAAAGCACTTCAGTCCATGCCTGTATTAAAATCCCAAGCAAGGAGCATCACTGTCCATTGTAGGTACTCAAGATCTCTGTGGGATCTTTGAGCCTGACTCAGTTTTACAAAGTATGAGGAAGCACCTTTGATGGAGCAGTGAGTGGCATGCACTGGCCCTGCCTCTGCCCTGTCCCTACCAAGGCCAGCTTGCATTTTGCCTGGGGGCACTGTTCCCCCATCCCTGGGTCCCACTGGAGGAAGATCAGCATCATCACCAAGGCCTGTGGTCCCATGTAGGGAAATCCTGTATCAAACTGCCCTGCCAGTGCTTTGGGTATTCCCTGTACTGACAGCCCAGCACAGGGGAGGCAATACCTGGCATGAGTCTTTTTTAACATTCCCATTGGGAGCTGTGTGCAGAAGTGGAGAGGCAGATTCCCTGGGCATTAAAATAATCACTTCCCCTCGCAGTGGGGACAGGCAAGCACGGCTGAACATGGAGGGCAAGAGTAACAACACAAGGTGAATGCAAGTGTCAGCTAAAAAATTCCAGCTGTCCTCCATGTACATGAGCCACTGACCGTACTGCAGTCCAGGAGGGAGGTGTCAGCAGCACATAGGGTAAGTGGACACAAAGCCAAGGTAAGCAGCACTTTCAGCAGAGGGAAAAACTAAATGCTTTTAGTTCTACCATGCAAACTCAGCATTGGAAGGAGTAATACAAGAAATGCTTTTAATAATCTGCTGTCTAATTGACAAAGAAAGTTATTACTACCCTGGAAACAAACATCATTTTTCCAAAAATTGCCCACAGATATCAGACTTCTTGACTGTCTGAGGAGAAAAAGCAGAACTGATGCTCTGGGCTGCTTTGTTTTCACAGATATTGGAGAGAACCTTAAATAAAAGTTAGGAAAGTTCTTGCTGTAATGGAAAAATGACAAAGGAGCTCTGACTTTCTCTGAGAAAACAGGCTGTCAGTGTGTTAAAATATCACCCTAGTTAAAAAATAAATAAAATTTTTGAAGACACCAAATTTAATGTTGAAATAGAAGCAGCCACATAAGTGAAGTTTAAAATACTGTTGTTTGAAATTATAGAAGTCTGCTTATTGTTAGCTTTTCAGACACTGTTAGCTCTTGTATAAAAGTGGTTACATAATAGACATAATCTGCACAGCAGTGCAGGCCATACATGCCAGGCTATAAGGTTATGCAACTGCTCCAAGCTTGCTCCTGCCAGGCAGAAAACAAAGCCTCACCCCCCTCAGAACTGTTCTGCTTCTTCTGAGTCAAACTCACACACACATGCATTACAGTATGAACATGAATACTCTCATTTACATCTGCACCTAGATATATCTGGATATCGATACACATACACATATGCCCTTATTTTCTTATTACAGCTTAAATAAAGCATTCCTTGAATCAGAAAAATGCTACTGTAGAATTGCTCTGTTGACATTCAGCAAGGGATAACCTGGGATGCCGTAACTGTTAAAAGCAGCAAAGTTAACTTTCAAAGTTAAATCAAACTTAATTCGGGAAGCCACCAAAGGAGTTCTCCCCTCTTTCCTAACGGGACCTCTAGCTGCCCTTTATTGCCTCATGCTGTGGTATGTGGAAGGCACATGGCTGAGTGAAACAACTCAGGGGCTTTAACTTCATTAAGCAATATGCAACAGCATTGTTTTTCCTTAGGCTTTTAGAAGGGTAGAACTTCTGTACTGAGAAGCTGCACTGTTCCCAGCCAGTACGGTTCTTCGAAGTGTACAGAACTATCATTTCCAACTTGTTTTTAGAGTAACCTGTGTTTGCAAACACTCCCGCTCTCTGAGTCTGGCACAGATTGACGGGAAATTTGTTTTCCTGAAAGGTAAAAAAAGAGAAGTTGTGGCTGCCACAGTGTCTTAAGCATATCAAAGTTTCTTTGGCAAAAAACTTTCATATGTATTCTTATTGTGCATGATGTACAAATTTATTCATTATCTACAACAAATGGTTTCAGTGCAGAACTGATATAATTTTTAATTTAGGAGGAGTTTTAAAAGAAGATTTGTACACAAAAAGGTGTTTATGTGCAGCATTACAAATCCCAACTGCTCTGAGACTTCATTCTGTTGGTTTCGTTGGTGAGAGCTGTTAGCTTCTTTTTAAACAATCCTATCATTCCCATTTTTACACTGACCCTAGCCAAGAACACCACATTTAGAAAAAACTGATGAAACACAAAAATGCTATATGATTATATTCAGCCAGGAAGCCTTTCTCATCTTTTTTCAACCTTAAGACTCAGTGGCAAAAGGATACTTTAGAAAACACATTAAATATCTATGTTCCTGAGCTGGGCCATGCCAGGAGAGTTTTACTTATCCTGACTTTGGCATCTGGTGAGGCACCATGGTCTGGGCTGATCACTACAAGGAGGCCTCAGTTTTGGGGGTGTCCAGCAGGTGCCCTGACATGGCAGTATCCCCATCCTTGGATGGATGTGCTGCCCGCTGTTGCCCGTGGAGGCAGGCAGGAGGGCAGAGGCTGCCAGGCACTGCTCCTCCCCTGCCACACAGACCCCAGGGGATGGGCTGGCTGAGCCATGACTGATGCTGCCAACTGCATACCAAGGCTGCTTATTCACAATTTATTGTCTTGAGTGACAATACTCAGCTTATCGCTTTGCTACCACTTCCTTGTGGTTTTTGTCCGCTTCCTTAGCCCTGGCTCAACATTATGGGCAGAACAATGAGAGTTAGATAGAGGAATTAATCTGACTTTCAGGAAAAAAGGCACTGTAGGAAAGCACCTTTATTTTAAGAAGGGAACATTTGACCTGGGTGGTTTCCCGATCCAGATCAGGTCAAGGGCCTCTGAGCAGCTGTGCCAGCACAAGCATGCCACGATGGAGGGATGGGAGTGAGAGGAAAGGTTGGGAGTGGAAGGAAGATGCCAGTGGCACCTAAAGCTGATCAAGTTGGAACCACAATCCACATTTACCAGTCAGATGGAAGTGGAACAAAATGAGTCCCAGCTTTTCTATATATTTATGAGTTGCTCAGAACATACATTTTATTAAGTGCAACACCCAGCTGTGGTGAGAGAGAAATATTAAATGAGCATATTATTTGCCCAAATTTCAGAGTTTTTGAGTGGGAAATCAGAAAACTTGATAAAAGCTGAAAGCCTGTCCGTCTGTTGGTATTGTTTATCCTCAGCTAATTAGAGGACTTTACAGTTCAACATTTGGGAAGAACTAGGGTATAGGTCCATGATCGTCTTGAAGCAGAAGTGATTCAGATAAAATTATTCAAACTCTTATTTCCGTTGTCTCTGGAAATCAATATCTATTTCCCAGGATCCACTATGGTTTAAGAACTGGTTCTAGCTAAGGACATCATTGTAAGTGTTCTCTGCTGCTTCAAACTCTCCCTTCTCCAATAGTTGTACTACATATACCAGCTAGATGCAAAGGCTGGACCATACACCCTATATTAAGTGAATCAATTAGTTCATAGTTTAATTTTAAAAGTTGTATTAATTTAAGGGTAACTGAAGGTAAAAATTGCTTGTTACCAAGGTTTTGACTACATTTCATGTTTCTCCATGCAGTGCATGCTCTGTGGTCTTGCCTAGCATCAGTTTCCAGCCAACCTGGCATGATCCCACCCCGGATTCTGCCTGGTAAGGGCATTAATGCAGCACCACACAGTGAACTTCTCCTGGTAGGTCACCCATCTGTGGAGATAAGGAATCAAATGCATCCTGACTTTGGTACTGGCTGGTGTAGTTGGTGGCCCCACATGGGAGCACTCAAAACATAAGACATCTTACATTCATTGGTGCAACTTCTGCCTGTCCTCAGTAAGCAGCAGAGCTACATCCAACTCTACCTCTTCCAGGGATATTGTCTTATGGTAAATGCTGTTTTCTTCAAAACAGAAAGGGTTCTAACTTGGTGAAAGAGAAGAGAAATTGCAAAATTACATTCACTTAGATGCTTGATTCCTTCAATAGTTATTAAGAACCCCAGACCAAATTCTGATTTTGCTTTTACCTAAGACAACATAGTGATGCAGATGCAGAACTGGGCTTACAGGTCTTCACAGAAGTATATGACTCAAATTCAAAAACCTTTGTGTCCAGATGGATGTACTACCACAGACACTCATACACTGTTCCGTGTGAAATCGTACCCTAGACTAAAGAAGAACCACTAGACGAATTCAGACCTGATGTAAACTGACAGAGCCTTATGTACTTGTACAGGTCTCTACCAGTGTTTCCTGATACAGAATGTACACCACAGACTGAATCAGGAACATGGACACTTCACCTACAGCATTTGTTTATTTTGCATGAATTTCCTACAAATTACCAGAACTTTAGCTGATGAAGACCTTATGTCAGTTTAATTGAATTTATGCAACCCAAATAAATTGTCTATTTAAGTCTCAACATAATTTATTCTTATAAGTATACAGAAATAATGAAAACGCATTACAATGTGACACAGAACATTTTATAAACACATTTCACTGACACAGTGCATAAGCATTACAACATTTTCACTTCAGCTCTACAGGACAGCATTACACAATCCAGTTTAAATTCAGACTGACATGGGTGACAGATATTTAGCAAAACTGGGCTAATAGTTTCTATGCTCTCAAGATACTAAAGTATATGTGGGTTCCCTTGACGTTTAACAAACTCTGAACCAAATAAAGAGGCTAAAGCAGAATATGTATATTGAATTTAAAGGCTTAGCTCGTAATAACTGTAAATTTTTCTAAACTTTAATTTTAATCCTTTCTCTCCCGCACCAAAATAAGGGAGTTTTTTTACCTTTACTTTTGCTGTCATCCATTGCTGTTACACATTACAAAGCAAAAGGTCAGTGGCAAAGCTCTCCTGGGGCTTCTCAGCACATGACGTTACAGTGACTCACTGTAGTGCCTAAGTCAAACAGTTTCTACTTAACTGAAGTCTGTTCAATTTCACTGTCTAGATTTAAAGGCCACTTTAACATCCACTGCACATCTGTTACGAGCTGGATCTTTGGCTCAAGTGAATCGGAGTATCACCTTTCACACCAGCTGTGAATCTGGTCTGGGCAAAGCAAAGATAGTTTTTGTTATGTGTAGTTACTATGAAGAAATGTTCAGAGATAAGAAGATTATGTAAAATACAGCAGATTGTAATTCATAGAGACATGTTAATGTTTAAAGTAATATAGCATAGTTTTAAGAAGGGGGCCTGGACAAGAGCCAGATTCAGACCTCCTGACAGTTGAGTATCTTTTCCATATAGCCTTGCTGATTTTAATCAAACTGCTACAGGAATAGGGTACTATGTAATGTGAGCAATGTAGTCAGGCCACAGATGATCAATACAGACACTAGCAAGGGCAAAAAAGAACTCTTAGACCCTCATGTGGGTTTCTTATTAATGTCTGTGTCCATGGCCTGGAACAGCACCCAGTTCAATGCATCATACAAAAATATCAAATAAAATTATTTTAGTAAGTCAGAGTGGTGTAGGGAATTTGTTGGGCTTGTCTTCAATTCAGTGAAGGCATCCATTGTTTGTTGCATTGAAAGGCTGTGTGGAAGACAGATAGGTCTGATGAAATACATTTGTTCACACGTGAGTGTGAACAAGTGAATATCTGTAAATGGACATGGCACAGACTGACAGGACAGTGTATTATGGACACTAAATTAACCAGTAATCAGTAGCTCATTAAGCTATACCACCTTCAGAGAGGTCCCCATCTGAAGCCAAAGGCTGAAAGCCAAAATATTTCAATGAACAGAGTTCTTCATTTTCTCCTGACCTGCTGAGAGAAACACACGCTGACAGTAGGATCTGTCAGCCTGTTCTTGTTTCCCACTCACTGTCCAGCCAGCAGAAAGCAAAGACCTGCAGCAGCTCCAAAGGCAGCAGGGATGCCTCCTTCCCAAGGGGTTGAGGTGAGCAAAGAAGCACTTCCCTGTGTCCTGCCCAGGCAGAAGTGCTGCTGGGTTCCAGCTGCCAGCGCTGCTGTCAGAGCTCCGAATCCCCTCCCCTAAAAGTAATTGCAGAGATGTTCAGTCAAACAGCATCTTTGAAACTGATAGCACAACACTAGTACTGGAAATACCGATACCTCTAGAAGTAACGCGACTCAAATTAGGCCTTGGAATGCTGAAATATATATTTTTTAAAGTGTGTGCTGGTGTATAACTGTACTCCTCATATTGCTTAGCAGAAGCAGTAGGATCAGTGGTTGTGGCTCTGGGCACAGTGCAGCTGCTCACACAAGGTACCACTTGATTTCAGCAAGAGCTGCAGAGAACAGTTCCCAATCCCTGGTCCACAAGACTCTCCTCATCACCATGTTAAATCACCCAGCCCTGAAACAAAGAGGTTTTGGGTTCTCTTTTTTCAAATTCTACATGGTTTAATCTTTGTACAAGTTCATTCAAGTTTTTACTCAGGTAAAATTTCCACTGCAACAACAGGATCTTTATCTGTTGAACACATGAGTGAAAAACAAGCTAGGAGTAAAGGAGCTGGTAAAAAAATGCTTTCAAAATTTTGATGTCTGAAAAAGTTCCAGGAGTGGGAAATTATTAAACAGAATAAAATTATTCAATCAACAATGCCTTTTCCCTTTGCAAGAAAAATTTGCTAAAAAAAACCTCTTAGTGGCACCGTTTTTTATTCCCTTGCACTGCCTTAGAAGACCTTAGTGTGCAGAATAAAGCAGAAGAAGCTGCATGGCTCCTAAGAGGAAGATAAAAACGTTTTCTTTACTCGATGTACTAAACACTACATGAACCCAGGGCTCCAATAACCTTTGGTCAGGCAATTCACAAAATATTCCTGTCCAGCCCTGGTAACATTGACAAATGAATCTCTGCTTCATGGCTTCAATACTCTCCAGGCTGGGTTTACCAGTCACCTGGAACCTGGGGCCCCTCTCTGAGTGACGGTCGTGGATCTTAAAATCAGTGGGTGACAAATGGAGGTAAGCAGAGGAGTCACTGTTTTTGCGGATACATCTTCCATTCTTCTTGCACAGGACTTTGCTACAGAGTTTGGCTGCTGAGGTCACATTAATGACATAGTGTCCTAAAGGTCCGTCAATGTACCGCTTCACAGTGAGGCAGCTCTCCTGTGAATAATAAAAGACCATGACACATTTCTCAGTATCTAGCGTTATGTCCAAGTTTATTATATTTAAAAAGATGCCAGTACTAAACTGTTCTTGCCTAAAGTAATACATTGAGATAAATCTTGTTGAATGTGCATACTGGAGTGATCTATTTGGTTTAAATGAGCTTATTTCCATGGGTAAGATTACAAAAGTATTGACCTCTACTACAGTTTCTATTTGAGTCCCTGCTAGGGACATACAGTATGAGACAGGGGAGGAGTTCCAGGAAGCAGGAAGAGAGTTCATATGGTAATCTGAGACTAACTGGTTCCTTTAGAGATTTCTGGTAACTACTGACTAGGAGAAGTGCATTGGACTAACAGCTTGAAAGTACCACTCTGGCCCTTATCACTCCAATACCTTCAGTTTACCAGGGGCCACAGATTTTCATAAACCAGCACAGAAGTTGCTGCAATTGCAGCTAGAAAGTCCCCGTTCAGATTTCCTAGTTCCTCTGACCAAGTCAGGGGCTTCAGGAGTAGGAGAGCAGACTGCATGAAACGCAGAGTGGGCACCAAAGGGCAGCCCAGCTTTAGGAATGGGGGCTAGCCTGTCATACCTCCTGGGAAACTCCTGTGCTGCCTCCCATCCCCTCAAGAAGGTTTATTTGTGAAAGTCTGAAGAACCTGGGAGTAGTAACTAGGGCTTTTCTTATGACATTATTTTCCATGTAACATGTCAACATTAGCAACTAGAGAAAACACCTCACCTCCAGACTCCATCCCTTCCCAGTCAATCTGGACAACGGCCGTAGTTACAAAGCAGAACACAGTAAAACAAGCTGTGCTTATATTTGTATGGCATTTTTTGGAAAGCTGTCTTTTTCCTCACTTGGACTCATTATTCCACCAAGCTACAAATGACCTGCCCAAAGCAATGTGCTCTGAAGCAATGAGACTTCTCAGCCTAACAAAATTAATGAGACCTGAAAGTAGTACTGAGCCATCGTCCTCAGTTGTTGGCAGATGACATTGATAAAGGTAGATAGGAGTTATGGAGGGTGTGGTGCCAGAGAAGAGGTATTGAGGTGATTCCTAAGAACTGATAAACTGATGAAACATACCTCTGAGCTGGCATATTGCATACTGCCCCAGAGAACAACTCCAGCTGCTCCCAGAGCCGCGCTTTCCCCAATGGTATTGACCAGATCCCTCTGAAACAGAAGGCCAAATCCATACATGAGAAAAACAAAGATACAAAAGTAAAAGCAAAAAAGCACTGGGATATGGGCATCACTTCTCTTTTTTTCCCAGAGGCAACAAGTCTGGAAGAGTAGAGCTTGCCTACTGGCTCTTAGTGCAGAGTTCAGAGTGATATAAGCTTGCTGAAGCTCATGTTGCTGCTGATCACCCAAACAGTCTTTTAGAGACCGTTATCACTTTTAAAAGTATACAGGCCAGTAGTAATTTTTAAAGGATAGTGGTGTGCGCTGCAGGTGTTCTTTTCAAGGGGGAGATAAGGAGGAGGGGTATTTCCTATGGGAATTAATTAATTAATCATTAAAAAGAAAAGGTATGTTAATTAAAGATCAAAATATAAAATGTTAAAAGAATGTGAAATACAGTCTGATGTGTTGGTAATGAGAGTTCCCAGGCCTTTGTCATCTGCAACACAGTTTATGAAGTTTACCCCGATACAAAGGCTGGACTGTGATTCTTCATTACTCACATGACGGTTGAGTGATTTTACACTAATACATATCAGATCTCGTTAAAAAATTTTATTAAAACTTTTCAGACATCCAGAATAAATAATCAATAAATATTTAGCATTGATGGATGAACTAAGACCTGAGCAAACCCTGAAATAAACTTTTTGTAAGTAGTATGCTCTGGGAATTAGAGTGCTTGACCACAAGTCAGTAAATCTAGTTTTTATAACCCCATATTCCACATCTATCTTTTATTACTTTTATCAGATCCACAAAAACATTAGAGCACCTCATGTGTAATTTCATATGGATATAAAACTGACAAAACTAACCCTTAAAGCCATCAACACAGAAGGGCTTTTCCCTAAATGACTTATGGACAGGAGGTTGCACCCTCACTTTTACTTTTGTTCTCTGATCACTTGTTCTCTTTGATCTGATGATTCCTTAACTCTGTTCTGGTGCCTGACACAAGGTGCTGGATTCATCCTGAGCAGGTTGGGAAGAGAACAGAGCCAAGACCTTCTGCACCAGAGGTAGGTGCTCTGACCAGTGGATGATTATACAAAGAGGGAGGCACCATCCCCTTCTTCCTCCTCCTGTGCCACAGACAGGGTTAGAAAATAAAGATTTGGGTATTTTGAGAAAAGGAAAGATGGGTGCTTCTCCTAAAAGCTGAGAGTGACAAACTGGGGCCAGAGATAAGGAGGTGCCTCCAAGAACTGAGTGAGGCACGTGAGCTCCAGCAGCAGCCTCAGACACAGCAGTCCTGGTTTTGGGATGGAACCAAGTGCCCCTCCTCACACAGCACAGCTTGGCATTGGAGGGGGCTCGCTGGCATGGCTCTTCTGTGAGAGTGTAATAAAAGCCTTATATGGAAGAAAACAAGCAATTTTTAAAAATCTAGATATTTTAAATATGAGTATCTTGGCATTCGTCTAGGTGGAGAATCCTAATCTTTTCCTTATATCAGACATAGGCAACTGGTATTTCTCCAAATGATTAACGAGTCAACAATGCTTCTTCCCTTTTGATGTTCATTCTTGTTCAAGCTTTTGGGGGCAGTGTGCAACTACTCAAGGTCCTCAAGACTAGGCTGGACTATCCCCAAACAGCTGATTTGGCAGGGAGAAGAAGGCTCTACTGTCTGTCAGTGTTTCTTTCTATTTAGATCACACAAGTCACTGCACTGGACATTAAAAAAAGGAGGTGAACTAAATCATTTCCATTTTGGAGCTCAAGCTAAAACAAGACAGCCAGTTCTAATCATGTGTTGAGGAAAGAAAAATAAGTATATCTGTAATCTTGAAGAGCCTTAGTTACAGACAAGAGTTTTCTGTATTCAGCAATGGCAGTGCAAGCCTGGCATGGTTGCAGGGAGTGGTGTCTATACACATGCACACCTGGTCATCAGAGAAGACAATCTGTAGGGGAAGAACAGGATTGTTATCCTTATTAATCATTTGTCAGTTGTCATCTTGCTTTACTGATGACTTCAGCCATCTAGTCAGGAAGCACAGATGCTACTGTGTGACTTCCCTCTCCCACGCACTTAGTAGTGAATTGTCTAGGCAGAAAGTTCCTAAATACTCCACAGATGGCAAACTGCTTATACACATTTGTAGCAAATACAGAAACCTTTCATAATGATTTGGATCCAAAATAAGAGTGTATAAATTTTTTCCATGATAAAAAGCAGGATTAATTTCTCAGATACCTTATGCACAACTCACCTGATTTCCAGATGCAGTCAGGGTGAAAGGTACAGCACACACAGCTACAGCATCTGTCTGGGACCTGGGCCTTTCATCTTTCTGAGAGTTTGATAGACCTGTGTCTCTCCCTCAGCAACTCTGACTCAGAAGCACTTTTTCTGACTCCACTGTGCGATTTCACATAAGCCCTGTGTACAGAAGGACTTGTATACAGCTCTTGAATGTGCCAGTAGTGTTGTTGTTGGAATAGAAAGTACAGCACTTGCACAGCTCAGTGGAGCAAGGCTGTGGTTCTCCTGGCCCAGTCCCTGACAGAGATCAGGTGACTATCCCAACTGCCTACCGTCCCAATTTTTCTATGGCCATTTAGCCTGAAGGTCATTGTCCTACTCTGGTACCTTTCCTTGTCACCTTGATGCACATTGTTTCTGAAGCTCAGAGGTTTCATGCCTTGTTTGTAACTTTGTGAGCATCACTTAGGGGCATGGCATAGGTCAAATGAAAAGCTCCAATCTAGTCTAAAATCTGAACATACAAAACCACATTTAAATTATCCTGGTGGCTCCAGGGCTATGAAAGAATACAAGAACATTATTTTCTGGATCATTCTTATATAGAAGGTTTTTAAATGCAACCCTGCAAATTCCTGTCAGACCCTAAGCTGTTCTCACAGATGATGTGTGTAGTCTGGACACATGTTAAACCCTGTCCCATGCTGAGTACCCTGCCCATGCTGTCCTTAGGAGAAAATATGAGGTGGAACATAATCTAAGTATGTTTCTCTGGCTGTGCAAAGATCTTTCCTGGCTGCAGAGTTGTAAAGTTAACTTTAAAGCATCCAAAAGTAAACAGCTACATGCAACTGGAAAACAGGTTGGTGAGTTAAAGAATGATACCTGAGAGGAGCATCACTCTAAATTACCACTGTACTGTTCAGAAAATAGCTTGAGGTAAAATAGTAGCTATGTACCACCACAGATTTTGAACTCGCACATAACTGGTAACACCATGCTAGCTTTCATAACTTTCAGTAACATTCATGGTATTTTTATATTGCTCAAGGGACTAATTAATTTTATAAAAATGTATTATCACAGACTGCATTTGAAGAATTCTTAAGGTATTTCCTACCCTGAGTTCTTCAGTGAAGGTGTTCTGGGTGACATCCTGCCTATATTGAACCGAGTGACTCCTTGCCTTCAGGACCAGACTGGCCTATCTGCTCACGATTTCTGAGTCAGCTAGCACCTGTGATTTCCACAGAGAAAACAGCTCCAGAAAGTTCCTGGCTGCTGAAAATGAACCAGGCCAAATTCATAATTACTTCTATGTGCAATTTGCTTCCCAGGGGCAGCTTGAATGTACCATTTGCTTCCTGGAGTCAGCCTGAAACATTTCTCAGGCTCTGAGGGATCTGCTGCACCTCCTCAGCTCCAGCTCCAGGCTGAAGGCCCCCACAGCCTGTGGTTCACTCGACTGAATTTGCCTTTCCCCGTGTGACTTCTCTCCCTTTTTCTGCTCTGGTTTGAATCAAGAACTTGTCTCTGGCAGCAGTAGAAGGAATTTCCCATGCAGCTCTCCAGAAAATAAAGGCAGGGAGGACTCCCTGGTGCCTTTGTCATCAAGGGGTTATTTCCATGAGTTCTCTGCCCCAGATTTTCTCCTTTCTCATGGAATTGATAGAAACCAAAGAAAAGCTTCTGGCACTTGAGAAAACTGCTAGAGAAATGAATAAGTGTCTGTGTGTCTCTATTACGTGCATAAAGAAAGTCAGCACAACAATCATCATTACACATCCAGAAAGTCTGAGATTTGCACATATATAATTTACCATCAGTTTTGTGGCCACTACATATTTATTGCACTTGATCACTGGCTGATGGAACATTGCACAACTCAAAAACTGGGTTTCTTTGATAAAAGGACTCCACAGTTTAGCACTAAATGTTGGACATGAAGATGTACTTCTGAAAAGTGAAATAGGTGGCCAAAGCTCATTATGGAGTTAGAAACTCCATGCCAGATTACTTTGCTTGACTAGTTTATTTCTATACTGAATGAATTTATGTTTGCATAAAGAAACAAAAAAGCCCTGAGGCTCCTTTCTCGTGAAAGTTTATCTTTCCATAGCACTAATTAGTTTTAAACTTCACAGAATTTGTCAAGTTCATTTCACAAGCTGCCCTGAAGAATTAAAATATCAGAATGAATTACTTCCTGAAGGAAATAATTTCTTTGTACTTTCTTTCTAAACTACCCGCATTAAAAATATACAATGTTATCTCACAGAGGTAGACCAAATCACTGCAATATTAACTCTTGAGAGGCATAGAGGTTTGTACTGTGACTACGGTACTTCCTCTCAGGGGGCTGCCTCAAGTATGAAAAAAATATGTGTATGTGCTTTTATACAGGAAAAGCTTTTAGAACATATTTTTTCTTAGGGGCTATTTCTAATTTCTAAATTTTGAGAGAAGTCTGTCTGCTTACCTCTGTTAAAACTTGAAAAGTATAGGCATAAAATGGTCTGGAGTAAACAAATACAGGCAAAATATAGTCTTTTCTAGCAATTGAGGCAACACGTATTGCCTCTTTAACCCGATAGTGAACAAATTTTAATGCATTTGGACTTGACTTCAGTATGTAATCCAGGTATATAGAAGGGTAGAGAGCAGTGCTTTCCTTCCACAGCCAAAGCAGGAGGTCATTGCGGAAAGACTCAATGGGTGGGCATTCCCCTGTGTATATTTGGGGGTGTTCTTTGTAATCGTAATTGTAGCAGTCTGGGTAAAGATAGTAACCCCATAAACCATTTGGTCTTATATGCTCAGCCAGAAGGATGGTGTTATTCATAAAACTCCTGCCCGCATTTTCAAATTCCTCTTTAGCCACTTTCCTAATTTTGTCCTCTGACCACCGAGGATGCCGTCTCCTAACAATCTCGAGAGATTTATTTCTATAAATGCTTTTATTGCCCCAGTTCCTATCCCACTGGGGCCTCCAGTTTTCCCAGTCAATGACTGCAAGTCCCTGAAATTTCTTCATGGGTATGCAATATTCAATGTCAGACTTTGCTTTGCTAAGGTGTTTGATAAGACTTTCATTCTGGGGCACCCCTCCATTAACGGGATCTCCATTTTCTGAGTAGTAGGGGTAGTATCCCAAATGAGTGTGATAGAAGATTGTCACATTGGATCCACTCAGAGTCTCGTTGATGTTGGATGCAATGTCAAAAACAGCGAGGTCCAGGTCCACCTTGTACCGCAGCCTGCACTGCTCGGTTGGCGCATTCCAGACAACCATGAAAGGCTTGTGCAGAACCAGAGGGGCCCGTGCCGGCTTCCGCAGATGAGCATCAGCCAGAGTAAGCAGTGCCACCACTGCCAGCTGTTTGACCCAAACAGCCATGGTATGGGTTTTTTCTGGGAAATTGCTATGATGTGCCCTTGAAAACAAAACCAAGATAAGATGTTAGAAGGGCAGCATGGAAGCAGATTTGATGATAAGGCAATGTCTTTTGGTTTGATTTGCTTTTGATAACATTAAACTCAGCACAAAGAATCTGAAACTGATCTTGTAGAAGTTAACACTAATTTCAAATGCTTTGAAAAACTTTCTGATAGACTACACTGTCTGGAAACTTCACTCTCTTTTCACCCAGACGCCTCACACAGTTGATTCAGACCTTTCCTTAATGTCCAAACAAGCTCTGCTATGGTCAATCTGACTAGCCTAGAAGGTCATCACAGTGGGCTTACAGCCTTTACTATCTGTATATTTAAATGGTCACAATAGGAAAGGTAATTTAAACAAAAGGCAGACACTTCTATCTCACACAGATTAATGAAGACAACTCAGAAACTCTGCAATTCGCAGAATATGAAAAAAGTATATTGTTATCTACCCCTGAATTTCATTTTCTAAATGAATAGATGCAAGAGTGATAATCAATCTGCAGGATAGAAGAGGGATACTATCAATGACTGAGTGGTCTAAGCTACTTATTCTGAAGACAAATTAAATATCCATATGTTAAAGAAAATAAATTATGTTAAACAGATCTAAACTAGAGGGGAAAACATGCTGTATCTTTGAAAAAAGGGCTAGTTTGTAGAAATGAGGAGTATTCATGTTAATTTTTCCTTTCAGGGTCTGATGTTTTTCCTGGCAGTCACACTGGCTTGGGGCTGCGTTAGCCTGGGAGCTGCCAGGGCTGCAAGGCTGCTGGTACCCTGGACACACCCCCACTTTGCACCCCGTGGGGCAGCTGTTCACCCACTGCCCACAGGTCGCTGCTCCAGAATCTGCCTCTGCTCCAAAATCTCTCTGCTCCAGTCTCTTCACCAAGAAGCACAACTCAGCTCTGTCCTGGTGTCTTTGCTGATCTTTTTATGATACAGAGACCATTAAAATAGTTTCTCTATGAATATATACAGTATGACATAGTTTATCCTCTCAGTTGTTACTTTCTATCATTCATTGTTTTAGGCACATGTTAAATCACTGCAATCACTGTATGCATTGCAGGTTCAATTGATGCACCAGACGTGAATTTTAAATGTCCTGAAATTGGATGTTTCCCTATTTTTCCATCCATTTTAGTGATTTCTCTCCTTGCCTGTAAAGTCTAGCTTCACTTGTCCCTTGTATTTTCTGTTAACATCAGTTAACCACTGAATTCCTCTTCTAGACTAGAAGAGCTCTTCACACCTACTCATGCATTAGCTCATAGTCAGGATTTTTACATTTCTTGCTTTCCAAACCAGTATGACCAACATACCACTCTAAATACTAGATTTTGTAGAACTCCCTGCATATTACCTTTTAATCTGAAATGGAATGCCAAATCTACAGGAAGGCTGCAGATACTACCATCCAAATTTGTCGACAGACTTATTCAAGAGAAAAAACTTTCCCCTGTTTGAAAATATGTTGAGTCTAATAAATTACATAATCCAGGATTTCTTCCTCTGTCATTTTTTCTTCCATGCCATTCTTCTATTCTCTGGGTTTGATGGCTCTTTTCCTGTCTGCCACTGCTCTCCTAATTTTATGCCTTTCCCTTAAAGTCTGCTTTGTCCTTATGTCTCCTACAGAACTGCCTTTCTCTCCTCTATCCTCAGTTTTGTGTTTTTTCATCCTCAATCCCAGAAAAGTACTGAGTCCCTCCACCTGTGATATAAGAGCACCTTCCCAAGATCGGGAGGAGGCACTTTGCATGAAGCAGTGGCTGGGGCAGGCAGTTAAGGGCAGGACTGCAAGAAGCCACAATGCAGGATTCCCCAGGAGCAAGCCCTCATTACCAAGCTAGGTTTATGCTCCATTGCTTCCTCACTCACTCTCTGAATGCTTGTTTTGTAGGCCTAAATATAGATTTAGCAGCCAAGTTTTAAAATTTTGTTCACAATCCTTTAGATTCTGTTATAGACAACATACTTGAGTGAAATGAGCCATTGCCACCAAGCTGATACTACTTAGAAGCCTGCCTGCTGAAAAAGGATGCCAGGTTATTTTCACTCCACTGATCTGTTGGAAGGAGGTCTTATGCTTGCAACTGGTATATTTTTCTCCATTTTCCTGCAATCTTGCATAATCATCTAAGTAATGTCATGGGCTGAGAAAAACAAACAAACAAACAAACAAACAAACAAACAAGCTACAAAAATTGCCTTTCCCTTCCTGTTTTATATGAACTAAGGAATGCACCACAGCACTCTGCATTTCTTCTTTGATGTAGTAAACAATCTCACTACATTGGTAAGTGATTTTTCATGATTTGGACTGGTTGGCCTTGCAGTACATGTGAACAAATCCATAAGAAAAACAGCAATTTTCTCAAAAAGTGGTAGCTCAGATGAAATGGGAAGAGCACCAGGAAAGAAAAGACCTTTAGTGAATTTCTGTGTAAGAAAAGATCTGGGAAAAGATCCCAGCTGCCTATTCCCACAATCCAAATGCTGGATTGTTCAGCCCTGTGTTGTTATGTACATATAATTGGACACTAATGACTAATACAGTACAGTTCTTGTCTAGATCTGAGAGCCCTAGACATTAGAACATTGCAGATAATCAACCATAACAGAGTTAGGTCAGGAAATAATATTGCAGGGTAATTTTAAGTTATGTATTTTTAGTTCTTGAGCAATTCTTGTTTCTCTTCCTGACAAGACTTTAAATAACAGAGTGGTTGGGGCTGGAAGGGACCTCTGGAGGTCACCTGGCTCACCCTCAGATCTGGTCACTCAGGACAAAACACCACAAGTGACAAAATGAAAATGTTTACCTCAGGAAATGCCAAATAATTCTCAAGGGTCTTTTAACTGGATTGACAAAATCTTTGAAATTATAAAAAATGCTGGACATGTTGCTTAACTCTAGACATGCAGATTTCTGCATCTGCAAGATGAATCCCACAAAAAAATCCTGTTTAAAACCCTGTCTAAACCCTGTCTAACCCTGCTCCAGATGTTTAGATGTTAGGTCTGGTCAAGGACAGTCATTCAGAATCCTCTAGTGAATATTTGATGCCTCCGAAAGTTGCTGTAAATTCCTTATTTAATTTATATGGAATTAGTCACCCAGCTATCTCTATCAATCTAAATAAGCTGGTAAGTACACAGATAACATGCCTGCCTTTTAGATGGCTAAAGCATCTCATTGCAATTAAAGCACTGCATTTCATTGCAAAGCATCTCACTTTTCCTGCTACTTTCTATTCCACACAGGAGACATTATCATATACACAATCCCTTAAAGAGGAGATAATTAGAAGAAAAAATTGTCATTTGAAAATGTTCCAATCTAGTTGCATTAATATGCAATTAATTCTGATGTTATTTGCAGATGGGAACTTAATTTCAGATACTTTTTCTTTAAAAAGTCTGAAGGCAAATGAAACAAGTTTGCAAAGCAGACAAGCATATAGTTCTGAATGACAAGAAAATAAATTATTTGTTGCTTCACAAATGCATGAAGGAACCTCTAAACAAGAACAAAACATCTTTTATTACAGTTTCCATTGCTCTATCTTTGGACTTCGTCCTTTTTTTTCTCATACATGGGCACTAATTGGACTGCTTTAATCCTGGTTCTTTAATGAGCACAGACACTAACAATTCCTCCTTGAAGCTCATTATCATCTTTGATTCAAATTCTCTCTTTTTTTTCTGTTTTTTTTAATTCAATGACACATTATCATGGTCAGTTTAACTTCTCAAAGATGTAGATAGCTTTCTGTGGCACTACAGTGTTTTCAGAGCAGAATATGATCTCAGAGTTTCTGCTCTATATTCTAAAAACAAAAATGAGTTCTTCATAAGTGAATGAAATGGGGTCTGATCACAAATATCTTGAGGTTGATGAGGGGTTTTTTTATTGTCTTCGGGAAATTCTGGATCACATTTTCACTTCACAAAATAACATGTAGTTTTCTATTTGCCTCAATTTCTGTGATGCAGCTTAGGATGAAGCAGGTTATGGCTGGATTTCAATATATCTTTTAGTAAATGTTAATTCTGACATTTCTTGAATAGAA
Organism: Platysteira castanea; assembly: GCA_013397175.1. Taxonomy (NCBI): domain Eukaryota; kingdom Metazoa; phylum Chordata; class Aves; order Passeriformes; genus Platysteira; species Platysteira castanea. The sequence goes on from VYXC01000508.1 coordinate 259,162, forward strand.
AAAATCAGTTCATTTCTGCATATCCCTTTCATTATCTTTGTAAAAATTGTGAACATTTACTTTTCCCAAGCAACTGCTGTTAACTGAGTCCAACCTGTATTCAACTGTGTTTATTATTCCACTTTATTTAGATTTCCAAATAGTTAAAAACAACTGAACTAGACATCTTAATTACACACTTTGATTCCAAAATATACCACTTAAAATTCATAAAAATATAGACTCTCATGCCAAAGAAACCTATTTGCACACCACGTGTTCCAAAACAGACCAATGGTGTTCTGTAGATGGACGGTTCTTCTCTAATGGTTTTTATTGATTATCCCAGCAATTTTTGCACTGCAACACATGACATTACAGCTGCTGCTTATTATGATATTTATGTTGGTCATATAACCAGACAACACAATTTTTTAACAGCCAGCAAATTCATCCTCTCATTTTATACTCATCTGCGTGCTGACTTGTAGTATAGTCCATACAATTAGCTATGACACAATTGGTTTAATCTGTGAAGTATGGTTTATACTGCACATCTGTCATTGAACTCAATAATTACTTCAGAATTCAGAAACAAACTTTAAAAAATTACAAAAATCTGTAGTTGCTATGGTAACAGCCACTTATGATTCCCTCATTAAGCAATATCTGACTAACATAATTTAAAACCCAGAATAGGAAAGAGTACAGTTGACTTACAGGGGAAAGGTGATTTTTCCCATAAAGAAGAGTAACATTTTGTGATGCAAACCAGATCTACAACATTTTTCCAAGTTTGTTTTCATCCTCTCATACATGCTATTGACTCCTGTCTTGCAGCTGCTGAGTGTACGTTGCACTTTGTTTCATGACAAATATATTCATTTTAACTAGTATTTCTCATATCTGTAGGAAATAATTTTGCTTGGAAAAGAAATTAAATTGATGACACTTAAAACAGGAAATAATGAAGTGGAATTGTTTGAATTCCACTGAGGAACGTATAAAACTGGCAGCTAGAAGAACTGTCCTATTTTGAATGTAGGCTGACCACATTTGGTGTAGAAGTTGTTATTATGGCTAAGAAACACAGACATTTCAACTGTATTTAAGTTGGTTTTGTGTTGTTTTTTTTTTTTCCACACAATCACATTTCAAAGTTGCTTGCAAATAATTTGAAAATCTTGTGCGTGGATCCATTATTCTCTATGAGGTATGACTTATATGCATATAATATGTATTTACAATGTGTTTATCTACACCTGTATGTATATTTCTCTGTCTTCTTAGGAAATAAAGGAACGACCAAATCTGTCCAGTCTGCCTCTGTCTTGGTCCCACTCTGTTGTTATTTTTCTGTTTCAAAATTAGGCAAAAAGTCGTGCTTTTCCTGTTTTTATTGTATAATGGCTTGCATCAGTAAGGTGGTAAAATGGACAGAGAATACCTGTGTCCATCCTCGCAGAAGTATTCTATCCTGAAACCTTCTGTGGTCCAAAAATGTAAGACGGCATTAGAGAGATATTAAGCATCCATTGTATCCTCACAACTACCAGTTTTCAGTCTCTTGACTCACATATCATTGTAATTCTCCAGTTATATTGCTCAGATTAGATCCCAAGTTAAAAAGTGAATAGAAGAACCATAATACCCTGAGGAGAAGGACTTGGGGGTGTTGGTTGATGAGAAGTTCAACATGACCCAGCATCCTGTGTTTGCAGCCCAGAAAGCCAACCCTGGTCTGCATGAAAAGAATAATGACCAGCAGTCCAGGGGAGCTGATTCTGCCTCTCTACTCTGCCCTCATGAGACCCACCTGGAGTGCTGCATCCAGCTCCAGGACCCCCAGTATAAGAAGGACATGGACTTGTTGCAGTGTGTCCAGAAGAGGGTTATGAAGATGCTCAGATGCGCAGAGCACCTCTCCTGTAAAGACAAGCTGAGAGAGTTGGGGTTGTGTAGCCTGGAGAACAGAAGGCTCTGGGGAGACCTGAGAGCAGCCTTCTGGTACCTAAGGGGGGGCCTGCAAGAGAGGTGGAGAAGGACTTTTTACAAGGGCATGTAGCGAAAGAGCAAGGGGGAACGGCTTCAAACCGAAAGGGGGTAAGTTTAGATTGCATGTGGGGAACAAATTCTTCACTTTGAGGGTGGTGAGGCTCTGGCACAGATTGCCCAGAGAAGCTGTGGATACCCCATCCCTGGAAATGTTCAGGGCCAGGTTGGATATGGCTTTGAGAAACCTGATCTAGTGGGTGGCACCCCTGCCCACGACAGAGGGTTTGGAACTGGATAATATTTAAGGTCTTTTCCAACTGAAACCATTCCATAATTATGTGATTCCATGGTTCTTTATTTGTAATCTTCTTTAGAGATCAAAGTTCAGAAATGAACATATGATTGACATATTACAGTTCACTTCCAGTAGGTGAGCATAAATACCACGTTGCAAAGCACAGAGTAGCATCCCTTTATTTTTGTGTAAATATAGGAGGAAAAATTCAAAGACCAAGGAGATGGGGATCCAGGCATCTGCTATCATTGCTGATGTTTTTGTGAACTGCAGATTACTCATGTAAAAGAAAATGCAAAATGCTAGAGGACATTCTTTGGTGTGTAGCACAGATTTACAGCAAGTCATTTTTGGGCAGAGATCTGCTTAGGCATTTCCTGTTTAGTTTTATTGTTTCTGTTATATGCAGCTTGTGTCATGCCTTAAACTGAGAGGAAAGACTGCAAGGAGGCATGGGAACGAAAGGGAAAAAAGCTGGTATTGGCAAGATATTATTCCCATGGAACCTGCAATTCTTCTAAAAAAAATAACCATTTTCGTACTTCATATGACCTGAAGAGTCTATCCTCATCTACCTGTAATGCCTTTGTCTCTAGTTATTAGAGGCCAGACTCAGATACGTTCACACACACTGTTTCTTATGCCAAGTCATTGCACTAATACCGGCAAGATTGAGTGCTACTCAGCACAATGACGGAGGGAAAATAAAGATACAGGTCATGATTCCCAATATTATTCCAGTTAAAAGATTGTTTTGTCATTTCAAATCACTGCAGATTATTGATGACACTTTGAATACCAGGGGAAGATAAAGTAATATGGTTTAAATCTGTCTGGGCTATAGAGGGAGATTAAATATATATGTGCCACAAACAATTTTTCAATTGCTGAAGGATTGAGTAAAAGAAGTATTTTGTGAGTGGAAGAAACCACATAACATCAGCAGTATTATACCATTTTATATATCAAATACATGAATTTAGCTTGCATCTAATACATGAAGCACTGATCTAATTTTTTTATGTAAAAGCCTGATGCATTGTTATTTTCAATTCCAGTCCATCTGCTTCTATTGCATTATAAACTTGAAACAAAGGTATTCTAGGAAAAAATATTCCAATAGTTAAAGTTGCAGAATTTATGTCAAAAGTATGAACTTTTATATGCAATTTAATATTTATTTCTTCTCCATATGCAAAGAATAAAGGAAAAAGAAATTGCTGGCTTATACCTTTTAGAGGAGCCATATTGATTGTCAGGGCTGTTAAAGCCTTAATTCCCTGAATAATTAAGACTAATGTCCTCAGCATTGTTCAGTACACTCTTCTGCCTCTGACTTTCAATGGGTGAAAATTAAAGTGCCAACAACCAGCATTCTGTAAAGAAGTTCTCACTTTGTTATAGATTTTCCTTCTAATTTTATTACTAAATATTCTTAACTGAAGACTATGAACATTAATTGGCACTAATAGAATACATCCTTCCTTCTGGCATGGAATATTAATAGCTTATAAGAATGTATGAATGGGTAATACCGTACAATAAATAATGCATGAGTTTACATTGTTGCAAAGCATTTAAAATAGTTTAGCTTCTTTCACACCATCTGCTAAATTCACACATTCATTTTCTGAAAGGTTTATTGTTATTAGAGGCACTTATAAGAGAGAAAATTAAGTCAAATTGATAACAGAGAGAATGCCTACAATCAGGCCTTGGCTTATTCCTAAGAAAATGCTCTAAGCTAAATTAACTTTAGCTTACACAAAGATAAATTATGCTTTCAGATAGTGTAATTCAAGAAAATTCAATTGAAATTAATTGAGGGGTATAAATCTGGAAATATTCCAGTTGAATTCATGGAGTTATTAAGCATTTATAATCTTGTGAGAGGAAAAATGTGTCCTTCAGTCAACTATAAAAACCCTAATATGTTGGCAAACTCTTAAAACATTTGTATTTCCACCGTGAATCTCTACTTGCAGTAAATAATTCCTATTCTTTGGACAGTACAAATGGGAATATTACACTTTGGTGGTAGAAACTAAGGACAATTTGGAAAATATGCGTAAGGCATTTGAGGTGAAATTAACTTTATACTTTATTTGCATGCCAATACACAGCTTAGTCTGTTGTCTACATAGTTTCAAATAAATGAATTTAAAATACCTTTAGCTTTACAAAAACCCAGCACAATACACTGACATAAATTAATAATGAATAGAACTTATTTTCAAACAACAAACTGCACCTTCCTTCGGACTCCTCTTGCGATTATTTTAAAATGCACTGTTTGTAGGTGTGACTGCCATATTGAAACAAGTCCCCTTAATGTTTTGCTTCTAACGAAAGAAGTATTTTTTTATTATTGATATGGGATTTAATACATGAACAGCATACGATTAGCTGCGCCCTGGGTGAGCAGTGTGGCATGCACAGCCCAGCACATTTAACTACTAAATTGATAAATCAAATCCTGAAATATCCTTAAAGTCAAAATATTATTCTCTTCCTTGAAATGTGAATTTTATTCACAAACATCATTTCAATATCAGTTTTCTAACCTAAAATTGCTGTTGCACATTGGAGTGTTAAGCACCAAACAGCTATTTGACAGATAAAAATACAAACCAAGAAAAAAAAAAATAGTCCAGAACTGACAGGATACAGCAAACAAGACAGAAATCCTTCCTAACTGGTAGACTACAAGCAGAAGTGAAAACTTCGTCTTTACGGATTGTTAATTGAGTAAATAACATGGCACTTACCTCTATAAAATCAAGGAATAGCAGAAAACTTTGCTGAAATGATTTACAACAGCTGATGTGTTTGTCCCAGGAATGCGCTCCTCCTAATGAGTGGGTTTTTAACTAATGAGAAACTGAGGGCATTTGAAGATGAGGGCAGAACTTTACCTGAACACTCACTCATCATGTAATTGTAAAATAAGTAAATTATTTCATTTAAAAGGTAGATGTATTACTTGTAAGCATCTGGGCTTTTTCTATAATATTTTGTATGCCTGCTTTTTTGACCTGACAAGGGATCAACCAGACAGGTGTTTGAGAGGAATTAAGTTGTGTTTTGAGAGTTACACGCACTGGACACAGCAGCGACAGGCATTAGCAGAAGGGACATCTAGGTCACCACAGCACGGGGAGAAGCAGAAATGCTGGCAAAACCAAGCAAACAAAATAGCTCAGGAGGAGTTATTTTAGAAACTGGCTGGAAGGCTGAGTCCAAAGATTGGTGGTGAACGGACTCAAATCCAGTTGGCAGCTAGGCACTAGTGGTGTCCCCCAGGGCTCGATACTGGGGCCAGTCCGGTTTAACGCCTTTATCAATACCATAGACAGGGTGATTGAGGGCGCCCTTAGTTTGCAGACAACACCAAGCTGAGCAGGAGTGTTGATATCCTGGAGGGTAGGAAGGCTCTGTAGAGGGATCTGAACAGGCTTGGTTGATGGCCAAGGCCAAGTGTATGAGGTTCAACATGGTGAAGTGCACTTGGGTCACAACAACCCCACGCAGCGCTACAGGCTGGGGCGGAGTGGCTGGAAAGTGGCCCTGTGGAAAAGAACCTGAGGATGCTGATCAACAGCAGCTGAACATGACCTAGCGTGTGCTCAAATGGCCAGTGACATCCTGGCCTGGATCAGAAATGTGGCCAACAGGACAAGGGCAGTGATAATCCCCCCAGTACTCGGCACTGGTGAAGCTGCACCTCAAATCTTGTGTTCGGTTTTGGGCCCCTCACTGCAAGAAACACAATGAAGTGCTGGAGTGTGTCCAGAGAAGGACAGCAAAACTGGCAAAGGATCTGGAGAACAAGTCTGATTAGGAGTGGGTGAGGGAACTGAGATTGCTGAGCCTGGAGCAAAGGAAAATGAGCAGGGACCTTATTGCTCTCTACAGGTACCTGAAAAATTTCTTCGTGGAAAAGGTTGTCAAGAATTAGACTAGGCTGCCTGGAGAAGTGGTTGAGTCACCATCCCTGGAAATATTTATAAGATATGTGCATGTGGCACTTAGAACATGGTTTAGTGCTGGACTTTGGTCACTGCTGAGTTAAGGGTAGAACTCAATAACCTTAATGGTCTTTTCCAAACTGATCCCATGATTCTATCATTTGCTCATAATCTTCTCTAAAACTACATATGGAGTGCTCAGTCTTTGCTATTCCTTGAACACGACACCTGCAAGCAGGGACTAACATTTCCTGATCCCCGTGTCTGCATGCCATGGGATGGTGTGAGTGACCGAGAAGGGCAGATGGGACCAGCAATATCACAGCTCCATGAAGAGGCTTTTAAAGTGCTTCACCATGACAACAGCTTCAACAGCTACATGCCACCTCCATGACCAGTCAAACCCCCATCAGATGTATAGGGATGGATAGAAAGAGTCCCTGTGTACAGACCTACGATGGTCAAGGGCATTTGTGTCTCCTAACAATGCAGACCAAGAGGTCAAAAATGTCCATATCCTTATGTGGGAACTGTGAAGTGTAAAAGAAGGAAACCCTGGGTTTCCTCATCTTGTCAAGTATGACTGTTGCTATTTAAGTGTTAAATTCGAAACAAATACAGGAAACAAGTACAAAGAATTATTGGAACAACTACAGACATTTTTGTTATTGTTGTTGCCACATTTGTCTCCAAATCTACAGAGCTATTTGAATTAAATAGGAAACAAGCAGCTCCCTCAGCCTTGGCAATAATAAAAGCAAGTTTCCTATGGGCCTGTGTCTCATCCTTGACTGAACTCCAAACTAAGGTTTCCCAAGGCTGAGGCATGTACAGAAGATCTCTCCTGCACTGGTGCTCCAGCTTGCAGCATGACTGTCTTTTTTCTTGCCTTTTACTCAGCAGGTTGTTTCCATCAATGAGTAGACCTGAGATGGTTTCTGAAACCTGAACCACTCTCAAATGTCTGGCTGATATTTGCTGTCGGGGGGGACAAGCAATTGCACAGACAAACAGACAGGGTTTTGCTCATATCTGTATGGTCAGCGAGGGCTTGAACGTCACTCCTACAATGGGAAATGCTGAAATAACTTCTCATTACTGACTGTTACCCACCATCCTCAGTAGATCTGCTAGAGCTAGCAGCGGTCCCTGCCATGCGACAGTGCAGCCCTGCAGCCCTGCTGGGGTAGGTGCCCCTCAGCACCCGAGTGCAGCCTGGCAGCGCCATGCCGCAGCCCTGCGCTCAGGGTCCCCTCCCAGAGCACAGCCAGCACCATCAGCCAGCAAGAACTGCTCTTCCTGAGCACCTGCCACATCTCAGCAACACCTCATTCAAAACAAAGGGTGATCTATCTGCCTAAAATAGATTATAGGACAAAGGGTAAAACTAAACAGATAGCTTTCATATCTGGCCTTACATCCATCTCTTTTCTTAAGCCAAATTATCTCAGCCTGTAGGCTCAGGAGTGAAGGTCAATCCGACACGTGTTTGAAATGTCTCCTTCTCCATGTGTTTCTAGATAAATTTTTGCTATGGGGGGTGGCTGCTAATGCAGGTACTACCTACCTCCTCCTTAATACACACTTACCCTTTTTGCAAGGGTTAGCATCCCCTTGGATCCTCAGCTCTGCTCAGCTCAGCCTGGCTAGATCTGCAGTGAACCCTCTCCTTTACTTTCACTCTTCTTCTGAGTTTCATTTCACTTACTTAAACAGTTCCTTTTTTCTTATCTGCACTCAGAATATGGAGCAAACGGAAGCATAATTTGTGAGGAATTTTTTTCCCAATAATCTCTTTGTTCTATCCGTTCAAAAATACCATGTGAAGAATAACTTCCCAATTAAATGTTAATAAAAATATCAGTATGTAAGAGTAAAATATGCACATGCTGTTCACATGTATTTGGATTATATATGTATGTAGGTAAAATCTTTCCTGTAGTCAAAAAATAGAGCTGAACACATTTAAAATAAAGTGGAAGGATGGAAGAAACAACTGACTAAAGTGGTAAAGAACAACAAACTAGAAATATTGTTTGTTTTATGTGATATTGCAGTTGCACTTGATATGGGATATGGAGACCACGGGAAAAGTGCAACAATTGCCATGAGTCAGCAGCTATTGATTCCCAGCACCTGACAAAGGATGCCTGTGTGTGTATATATATAATTCTGACGGAGAGGAGAATGACACCAGGATTTGCAGTCCAGCTCCTGCCAACCTCCTCCTGTGCCATACAAAGCTTCTGCTAAAAATAAAAGCCCAGAGCAGCCTTGCTCTGTCACCCTGAGCTCAGGGGGTGAGCATCTACATCAGGAGCCTTCCCAGATCCTGCTCCTTCTTGGCAGCCAGGCCTCATTCCCAGCCATGCAGAAAATGTTCTGGGGGACAGAAGGAATGATGGGCTGCATCAGAAGAGGGGGAACTATAAGGAGACACATTTGGGTAAATAATTCAGAGAGACACTTATGCTTTGATTTTATTTGAATTAAAAATGAAACCAAGTTCTTTGTAGGAATTTGAGAGAGAGTGCTATATTTTATGTAAAGCAGCACTTGTTTAGAGGTGGAGTGAAAGTTCAGCTATCCCAAGTTTCTTACTACATATCTAAGAATAATATTTTTATTTAAAATTTTATTCCTGATAAATATAACTCAGCTTCCAATGCATCAAGAAAGAAATGTCTCAGGAAATCCCAACAGGTATGTGGGTTGCCACTTGAATAAAATGTAGTGTGTTCTCAGTTACAGAACTGATCTGATTTGGGGTTTATTTTCAAACTTACCCTAATTATTCCATATTATTGACGAAATAATTAGAATGCATATTTCCTAATTAATTATCAAGTAGTTATTACCATCAGTGTTTAAAGACTTTAAGAAAAAGACAGGGTCCTAATATATATTAAAACCCAGGTTTTATGCTTGTCACAAATGCATTTGGAACAATAAATGCTTCTAAAAAACTCACATGTTATTTAACAACTGGGGTAGCATAACAATTCCATCCAGTATGTGCATTTAATAACAAAATTACTTCTAAGAGTTTTAGAAAAAAAAAAATCAACACTGCCTACAGAATAATTTCCTCTGCTTCATAGCTAGGAAAAAAAGGGTGACAAGGAGCATGGGAATAATTTAGTATTAGTCTGACTTTTAATAACCATTTTTAAAATAAATGTTGTCTGGTTAATTAGATGTGTGGACTGTGGTTTTCATTTCAAGCTCATACATGTATCTAGAACTGAATTTTGCTCCTCAGTCCAATTTATTTAAAGTTCATGTGAAATAAGAGGGCTTATCAGATTTCCAAGATACATCATTGCCTAAAAACGCAAACAGGCACTTACTGATGCTGTTAAAAGCAGTTGAACTGATTTGGCCTCATAGGGCTAAGGGTTCATATATGTAAAATTATTCAAATATTTAATTCTTATTTATTGGCAATTTCAGTGCAGTGAGGCATCTAGTTATCACTGGGCATAAGACTGATGACACTGAACCAGGTCTGCTACTTTTGAAAGTGTTACATAGTTAATTGCACTTTAAGCCCTTATGTACTATTGTAAATCTATCCCTTCTAGGGTTAAAGGATTAGGTCCATCTCTTGCCTTTCTGAACACGATTAATCATAAATACTAGACATTTGATTTTATGGCTAGATAAACTGCAAGTAAAACACACCCTGAACGTATCTAGCTAACCATGAGACAGAATAAGTTGCCTCTCCCAGTTTTCTGTTTGGACAGGGACAAGCTGGGGGTCCTGGTACCAACTGTTATCTGCCTTTTTGTCAGCGCTTATCACCAACACCTTTTTGGGGAACAGCACCCTGGTGTGACAGGCTTTTGGTGAAGTCTGGTTAAAGCTAAGGATGCACAGGTAACCTGTGCCAGAAAAGTGCTTGGTCCCTGTTGTCAGCACTCAGCCTCCAACGCAGAGGTCATATCCACCTCCCTCAACCCGCAGGACCAAATCCAACACACCCCACGTATTTTATTTGGAGGCAACTGCCAACACAACCCCCAGATGCCAAAGCACACATACATACAAATATATATACATATAAATATCAACTCTTTCGAGTAGGAGTGTCTCTGAAAAATACATACAACCTGCGTGTGAGTGGCACTTCTGCTATGCAGGAAAGGACAGTGGGCATGCACAGCTTTAGTGTGAAAAAAAGGTCAGACCTGTGTATACCAGAGCAGTTACAAATCAGTCAACACCAGTGTGAAGTTTGGGCTAGCATTCTGACTTCATCAGGAGAAAGATCAGGGGTTTAACAGTGTCACGAGGAAATTTTGCAATGTAGTTAGAGGTTCTGTCCAAGGAACAGCTGATGCTTACTCTTAGTCAAACACAAATCATGAGAAACTCAAGATAACTCCCCTTCACTTTCCTTATGTTTTCTAAAGAACCTAAAAATCCATTTAAGACTGAACCTTTTACATCAATGCCTCTGCATTTCCATAGATGTTTAATTCCATAGGTAAATGTAAAGAGCCTGCCCTTCAGTAACATTCTCTGGATCTATCCAGTGGTTTGGCCAATCTTAGTTTTTAGGTATTCTTGCAAGGAGTTCCTGAGAACATTTGATATGCTGGGCCTTTGCATTCAGATAGCTGGGATCTTACTCTGGAGATGGTCATTTACAATACAAAGATAGGAGATGTGTTTAAACCTTGAAGCCTGCAAACATAAGCTTATCACACTCAGAACATAGTTTTGGAGAAATAAACGTTTTATCAACAACTCTCACAAAATCAGATCTGTGGTGTTCCAGCTCTTTGGACATCTATCAAACAGAGAAAAGTCAGGTCTGAAGATGAAAGTTACCAGGTCTGAGATATTGATGTCTGAAGAGACACTTTACCCAAAGAACTTTTCTTCATTTTTTTCTGTGATATTGCCATCATTTTGGCACTGGTTTAGAAACAGATGTGTGGATTCACTTTTTTATGAATGCAGATTAATTTTCCTTGTCACACCACAGGGAGTTGGTAACCCAATCACACAGGAAGAGAATAAGTAACAGACCTTGCCCCAGTGGAACAGAGGAATGAAGCTATATTTAAAGTGCAAGGAGGAAGAAATGGAATTTATTGTTCAGCTTCATGCAGAGAGGTGGCTGACTCATAGGCCTGTGCTACTGACAGTACTTTCAGGCAACAGCAGGAGATAAATGAATAAGAAGAAAAAAAATGTCAATTTATATTGACTAAAAAGGAAGCTAAAGAACAGCCATGGCTTCCCTCATACTTCTGCATGGCAACTTTCTTCTGTTTCTACTGTATAGCCAGAAAGCAGAAGCTGAGGCCTGTGGCTAAGTCACATCTCATCAATTTTCATGTATTTTCTCACATGACAAGGAAGTAAGCAGGTTCATTAAAAAACCTCAGGAGATCAAGTTATTTCTTCATATTGAAATAGAAGATTTTTAACTGCAACAATAAATACTTTTGAATGCTAGTAGAAAATAATAAGACAACAGTTAAGAAGAAACTATTTTGTGAAAAATAAGTCGGTTTTCCTGTGTGTGTGTGTGTGTTTGTGTGCATGCATATAGAAGTGACAGTCAGAAACACACTGCTCACAAAATGCACCTCACACTTTAGACTCATTTTCTCAAGTCTGTGCTGTTACTTGGGTAAGTAGGGAGGGTAACAGTAAGCTACTGATAAAAACAATAATTTTGGGTTTTTGAAATTATTCAGTCTTTTCTTTGTTGAACAATCAAGTTCATGAAATCTTGTCAAAAACTTGTTTGTCAGCTAGTAGAAATATCATAAATATAGATATTTGCAGAAGTGTTCACTTTGGTCATGCCCCCTGGCCTTTTAAAAGCTCTCTGTGCAGGAGAACTGAAAGAGGAAGGATTCTAAAAAGTGCTGAAGATGAAACAGGGATGGAAGAACAGAGAACCAGCACCCAGACCCCACTGGCACTGCACACCTACGTTACAGCACCCTACAACAGAGAGCAAACAGGTGATGTTCCTGGCACCCTGGGGGTGCTGTGCATACGCAGCACCCCCAGACTGCCAGGGCTCAGCAGCCCTTTGCTCCAAAGAGGCAGCAGCAATCAGTGATGGGGAAGATGCCACCTCAAGACTCTGACACAAGCCCTTTCTAATAACCATCCTTCTAAAGTATGAACTTCCTTTCCAGCTTCTTTTTCTTCTTTGTAATACTTTTTTCTCAATCCTTTCTGCTTTTGTCTGATTGAGACTCCATCTTCACCAGGCAGATCACCTTAACCCTGCTACATTTAGCTTAGCGTAGCAAGATAAAAACTTGCCCCAAACAATCAGATCCAGGTTAAAAAGAAAAAAAACCCCAAGTTTTCCATGATTTGTAGAGAGGAAAATAAGAGCAAAACCAGAAATGTTTTTCCTGGCTTGATGATCACAGTTTGGACCATGTGCTTCTAAGGCTATCTAGATACAGAAGCTATACTCTCCTGCTTTTGCTATGCCTTCCTCCTTGTCCTTCCTAACAGAGGGCTTTATTTTGATTTACAAGGAAGTATGATTCAATTCTAACTGTGGAACACAAAAGAAAACGTCTGAAATTAATACTTTTTTTTTTTCACAGAAGAAGCATTAGTTATGACTTTAAAGAATACCAGGAGAGGTTATTTCCTCTGAAGTATGGTATAATAGAAAAAATATGGTATTATAAAATGGAACAATTTAGAAATATGGTGTACTGAGGTTTTAAGTAAGATTTAACTCAAATTAAGCTCAATTAAATACTCCTTTAAAACTTTTAATTTCAAAGCTTTTTCTGTTTTCTCTCTCCCTTTCCTCTATTTACCTTCTCTTTGTTGCCATTTTAGTAAAAACAAACTGCAATTTTCCTTCTTAGGTAACTAGTAAAATCCAAGGGCCTTGCTGCATAAGCTCAACTCCAGATTTCAAGGAAGTAAAATCATTTTCCATGAAATGTCGTGTCTCATCTTTAAAATAATTTTTGTTTTCCAAGCATAGGCGGCATATGCGTGTGGGGAACTCCCATAAGGAACACGAGAAACAACCTGCGTGACATAGGCTGGGACACATCCTCAGGCTTGCAGCTTGCCTAAACAAATGAGGTACAGAGTCACCAGACTGCTGTGAGTCACACAGAATCCCACACTTATGCAACTTGAATTGAAGGATCTCTTCTGACACCCTCTGGGATGGTGACGTGCTCCAGGTGGTGAATAACTTGTTCCCTCCGGAACATGGGGTTACCACACGGATGACACTGTATCACCTGGCCAGGGTGCGAGTGCGGAACTACCTTGAGACAATGACTTGCTTCCTGGGTTGGAGGTGAGGTCATGCTTTGTCACCGGGCTGCCTATATTAGGGTTTCTACATTTCAGAAGAGTTTGTTGGGCAATAAAAATGCTTGAAAGCGTTTAGGTTATTCACAGTGTTGTTCCTACCCGTGTGAAGGGAAGCAGTCTTGGGTTATACTCTCAAATAAGTCTCACGAGGCTGCCTGAGAGATGTAGGAGGCTACATGTTTTGACTTTCAGTAGGAATCACTCACACAACTCATTTGAATGAAAGGCTGGTTTTTCCACCTTAAATACAGACTAGGATTTCCATGATAAAAACACAATGTTACACCTCTATTCTTAGTAAAATAAAATACAGTCTTATCATGTGTTGTACTAGTAATGATGCATATGGTCAAGTTTGTCCAATATTTTGGATCATTACACACTATTTTTAGGGTACATGAACCCCAAATAAAAGCAAGGAGACACTCTATGCTCTTTTGCTCCCCTGCACTTTTTTGGGGTGACCACAGAGGAAGCAGCTACCAAATGAGTGTGAGGGGAAGCAGACAGGGCAAACAACCAGGGAAGTAGATAGAAGATTCCTGGAGAAGATCGGGGCAAAGGCCAGGGCCTCTAGAGGGACCAGTGGGGATGAGCAAAGTGGAGCCACACGGGGACAGACAGCTGCCAAGGGACTGCCTCTTTTCCCATTTCCTACTCTTTCAGCATCTGACTTCAAGATAATTTTATAGACAAAGTGCTGCACAAACCATAGATATTTTTTTTCCCTTTCAGGTTTTCACCCATATAAGGTGAGAAGAATAATAAACCACAGTTACTATCCCAAAAAGTCTTCTAAAATGGCTCTAAAAAGAATACTGTGAATGGGTCAGATGGATTCTCAGCCAGACACTGGCAGCCCCACTCTTCTTAAATTTCAGTTGTATCTGTGCAGATCACCAATCTTCAGTACACTTCCTCAGATATAAAGCTTTGAAATTTGTTAATAATTGTTTTCATGGTACACAGAGCGAAAAAGAAACACACTCAGATGCAGCACCACGACTTGCTGAAGAGCTGGCAGCGACCATATGCACTAAAAGGCTATTTCTGTCACACAAATTAGCAAATATGTCCCTGAATGCAGGCAGGATGTATCCTAGTCTTGTGCAGAGGGCCAGCACAAGGATCATATGTCGTCTAAATGCCATTTAAATGCTATTTTAAAGGCACTAGTAGGACTTCTCTGCTCCTTCACTCTTTCCATGGAGATTAATTTGGTAAATATCATTTTTCTACCGTTTTCAAAGGAAAATTGTACTTTAAATTGAGGAAGTGGCACCATCTTGTGGGTGGAAATGAAAGTGTAGTTCCTTTAGTAAATGTGGTTGGTTTTCACTTTTCTTTCATTTCCCCCTCTTTTTTTTTTTTTTTTAATTTAGGTTCTCATAATTCTACAGAGCAGCCCTTTGAGTCTGAAAAATAAACATTGTTTCAGAAGAGTTTAGTGCAAAGCTGAGATCTATGATGCAAAAAATGCACAATATTATGATTACCTACCATGCTACACAGATTTCTGACACACTGGCTAATGTCATAGAAAGATTTTTGAAAAATCCTTTGAGGTCAGCTCCACGAAATTAAAAAAAAAAAAACGTTAGCTAAAACATGTTCATCAAGAAAATAATGGCTACATTTGCAGTGGAAATATCTTACTACTAGAAGTGAGTCAAAATTCTTCAAATCCACATACAGAAGATTCGTTTACAGATTTAAGCCTATAATTCAAGCCTCAATTAAATTATCCAAACTGGATTTAAGCACAATGTGTGGGTTTGCCTTTACTCACATGTTTTCTGGACCACTGGTAAAGTTCCTGCAAGTTTAAAAATAGTAATATAGCTATAAAGCAATTTACTTAAAAACTGATACCCCTGCCTTCACGCTTAGAACTTACAAGTTGCAGACTTTTTTAATACCTAAATTTCTTCTTTTAAAGGACTAGTCAGAATTGTCAGCAATCTACTGTGAAGATAGAAAAAAAAAAGGTATTGTGGAAGCTGAGTATTACCTGATTGTTTAATATACAAACAGCTGTACAGCTAAGAGTAAATGTGTAGTGCTCAAGCTCGTTTAAAGGTATGCTCATGATTACTGTCAGTCACCTCAGTGGGATTCACCTCTCTTTAGACATCACCAGTGCAAATGTCCATACCTGAATGGGTCACCAAAGCTTGTTTTGAAGTCTCTAAGGAGTAAGAGTTGCTTTAAAGGTGCAGTTCATCTCATCCTGTACCAGATATCAGATCAGCTGACTCATACTTATTTCTCTTCTTTGGTTATAAAGGGAAAATGATGTGATTAGCACAGGTGCAGATAACTCCTGCAGTGTTCTGCACACAAATGAATCCTTCCCCTTGTGCCTCATAGAAATAACATTATCAAGGTTTGAGTCCTGTGCATGATATTTAATTCAGAACTCCAAATTACCTTAAACAGAGAATCTTAAATACATATTTCAAGAACAAGCCCTAAAAATAAAAAACAGATTAAGAGCCATTAAAATAGTTTAATATAGGGCTACACATGCTGTGTCAGGAGGTTGGCATCATCCTTTGTGGTGAACCTACAAGGGGAACTGTATATTACAGCACCAATTGCTTTGCATTTAGAGGCACTTTCGGTTCATTTTGCCTTTGCTAAGTGTATGAAGAAAGTGGCATTTAACACAAGTTAATGGGTGAAGTAACAATAAATGTTCTTTCTAATCACTGAAATACAACAGCACCATTTAAAAATGAAGCAGCAAAAGAATATAAAGAGATATACACATAGATATATAGATACATATATATATATGTATAAAGTTGTAAAGGCAAATCATAAGACAATGCTTCCACAAAAACTTATTTAGCAAGACCATAATTACCTAGAAAGGAAGCAACACAGAGTTAAAGTGTATTTTGCAAACCAGCCCAATTATTCAACTGATGAAAAAAGATACCAGAACTTTGTGCAAGAAACATAATTTGGGAAGATAAACTTTATAATTACATGTCCAGTGCTTAAGGAAAGGACAATTCCTAGCCCAGCACAAAGCCCTCTAAGAACTAAGGAGTTTGCCTAGGCTCCTTGGCTCCATGATTGTGTGGAAGCAATTGCACAGACCAAAACCATTATGGAAATACTGCCTTGGGCAAGGCAAGAACCTGGTTGACCCTTTGGCCAATTACTGAACTGAAACTCTTTTGATGTTAGAAACAGTCTGGCTCATCTAAATGCCAGCCACTCCACCCACCTTTTCATCTCCCGCTGTGTTTCTGCGGTTGAAAATGTCACCAAGATTAGAAACTGTTCCTGCACTATCCTGGGCCTGACAGCAAGTGTGATGCCTTTCCCCAAATCTCTGCTCCTACTACTGGCATCCCGTCCTCACAGAATTAAGACAAGGGCATAATTTCAGTGGAAAATCCTCTGAATGTTAAACTTTGCCTCATCAATTTGAACAGAATTTCTAGTGAGCCTGAGAGAACCCAGAGCCAGTTTTGTAACTGCAGAAAGCATTGCCACCATAGGTTGGTATTTTGATTGCCATGCTAAATTGTCACATTCTCTGCACTTCCTTGATGTGCCTGTACTAGAATGAGCAACCCCCTATTATAGTTTCTCTTTCTCAGTATTTTTGTTGGGGCAAAGTGAGAGATCACTAGAAACACTGGAAATAAACTTATTATTATGAAAGGGAAGCAATCAGAAGATTTATCCAGATGTATTTCATCAAGATTTATCAATCAAGAAAGATTTTGTTAACATTCTGATAATAATATGACACAAACAAAGCAGAATAATTTAAAATTTCTTCATTTAATAATCCTACATTGAAAAAATCTTAATACTGATGATCAAGTCTCTGTACCTTCAGTGTCTGTAATTAAACTCAAGAGAGGCATAACTCTTCTTGCTAATAAACTAAAAAGAGATGTCATAGAATATTTTAGAATTTTAAGTCAGCAGTGGCTGAAAACAGAATACAAAAGAGTTGAGTACTGAGCCATGGCTGTTTTCAGGTCTGGAAATATTCCCACAACTTTTTTTAGTAAAAATCTCCTCTACCTCACTGAGGGTAAGACTACACACTGGAGAACCAGTCATGTTTGAAGTGCCTTTGAATTCTCACACATCTGTTGAACTCAACATGAACCCACTACACATCTCTTTGATTCATTGTAAATGCTTACCATAGGAAGAGATTTACATTTATAGGCTAACTGCTTGCAAAACTTGCAAATACATCAGGACTTCGAGTGTGGGAGGTTTTCCACATGACTTTGGATTCAAACTATCTTGCATGACCAGCTGTGATTTCAAAAATCAATGTGAAGAAGCAGAGCTGTTCAAAGCTTTCCAATAAAATGCATCTTGGAAATCCTGCCTGTCCTGAGGCCCTGGGCTATAAAACCTCATCCAGACAGTAAAGCCACGTTAAAAGTTCAGTTATAGCATTTGCTACTGTAGAAGTTCCAATATAAAATGCATTGGAAAGGCCAAAGACAAATGATGCTCTACAAGATTGTTGAAGGTAAATGGTTTTTTCATGGGAGTTTTCCTTTACCTAAGTGATCAGGATGCATCATTGTTCAAATACAAGTGTAGGACAAAAAAAAACAGTGATTATATATGAACAAATAACACATACATATATACATAAAATACATACATATACATGCATGAATGCTCCCATCTCTGCAATACATGGCAATTTTAATGAAACCAACTGTGAATAACTGTGCTGCTCTCTGGATTCTGGGCTGGCATGAGACATGGAGTGATGCAGACCTGTAAAGTGCCTGTTTTGCTGGAGGGAGAGAGGTTATGGCTGGCGGGAAATTACTGCTAATCTTAGAGAGTATATTATGGCTGATTAACTTTGTGGACTGCATTGGTAATGGATGGTTTTGTTTCCAAATGCTTTGAATCTCTGATTTCTGGCTCAGAAGAATGTGTTGAAACACAATTCACTTGTGTAGATTGTTTACTGGGTTTTGTTCATTTGCTTGTTCAAACTTTTGGCATAACTCTAGCTATTCAGTTTTACCAAGAGAAAAACATATGTACAGCAAAGCACAAACTTTGATCTTTTATTAGTAGGTGCTTTTGAAGGAGAAGAGAAAGTTAGAGAAGCTGACCACTAGCAGTAAGCAATAATCTGCTTTAAATTAACAAACAAGAAATAACATGTAGAAGTGGATGTTGGCAAAAATTATTGCTACAAGACAGAAAACATCAATAGTAACACTCTTGAACAGTGAAGGGCCTCACTGCATTTCTCTTCTGGTACTCCTGTCTTCTGAGAAGCACAGTGCTGAGCTGCGTGGGGTTTGTGTCCACACACACAGCTTGCAATCACCTTGCAATGCCCTTCCCCAGGAAGCTACTACCAGTGCCAGATCTTAAGCGATCTAGAGGTTGTGATAGCAGAAGGCTGAAAACAAGAAATAACTTGCACAGTACCATGTGCCTGACCTGAGGTCAGAAGGGATTATATTGGGAGTGGTGGTTTTTAATCTCACGTAGCTGTGTAGGCTTTGAGAACTGCTCTGAGAATTGCCACCACCAAGAAGCATCTGTGTCCAAAAACTTCACCATGAGCCCAGCCCAGCAACCAGGGGCAGCTTCACAAAATTGTGATCACACACTGGCATTTATGAGTGCTCGGATTCAATCAACACACGGATGTTATGCACTCACAAAATACTGGGATGCCTCCTCTGTTGTTCCAGAAAGCTGTCCACCATCTTCACATATCCTCTTTTCAGCATTCTTCCTGTGCATCATTACAGTATCATCTGTGATCTCTCTAGTTTTCTCCTTCATGTGTGTGCTCAGCATCCCAAGTGGGTTTACTGGCATTACATTTGCCAATTATTTTAAATACGGAAAACAGTAATTTCCCCTATGTATTATTTTTTTGTGACGAGAGTGGTGTTTGAAATCTTTAATAATTTTGAACACTTTTACGTTTTTCACTTATAGGTTAGCCAGAGGTTATAAGGGTAAAGCTCAAAATGAAGCCAAACTGATAGTTATGGGAGACAAATTTGATGAAACCACAAAATAAGTTTAGAGGACATTATTTTTTCTAAATCTTGTACATTCAAAATACAGGCCAGGAAGTATTGTGGTACTTTCATTTTACTGAAATCCTTGTTTCAAGTGATGTTTGCAAGAGCAATATCCAGCTCTAATGAGATATTGAAAGAAACTCAACCATTTTTTATTTATGTGGCCGTTGCTTTATTCCTGTGGACAAACATGATTTAGATAATTGCTGCTGGCTGATGGGCTCTGTAGCATTAGATATCCTGTCCTTCTGATGGGATACTACAGGTGTTCCAGCCAGGCAGTTCCCAACCTTATGGCTTCTCATAGCTACATAAACTCTGTACAAGCTGTTCTCTGAGACACTGCACCTTAGTGCTCCCACACCCAGTGAAAGAAATTTATCCCTCAGCATTTATAGAAGTGTACTGTTTAACTGGATTGCATTTAAATTTCTATAAAGGTTGTCAATCCAATGCTTATGACTCACAATGGAAAATTCCTCCCAGAGAGACTTTATTTAACCACTGACTTCTAGATTCAGAGAATGAGCAGTATACTGCAAAGAGAGGTTATAAGCTTTTCTTTCTTTTAAATTAACCAGCAATCAGTTCTGGCTTCAGAAGTTTTATTACTTTTTACTAAATGCGGTAGAGATTGTCTGTTATTGGAAAATGCTAAATAGAATGAAAAAGCTTTTTGACAAGACCCATTATACATATTTTATCATGTATTTTCTATTCAAAGCAATTTCACTGCTGTAGACTAAACACAGACTTAAATTAATATTTGACAGATTTGTTTAGAAGCTACTGTTCTTCAACAGACCCCAAATCGTTATTAGTCTTAGACAACTTCAGACAGAAGGATTTAAAATTCCTTCCACAGCAGTGATTGGGTTTATTATTACTTTTTAGACAGCAAGATATCTAAAAGACAAAGATGAACAGAAAAACTAAAGGGATTTTCTGAATTATTGAGTCCCGTCATTTGGTGTTAAAAGCAACACTGTATAAAATCACTTTGTCTTGTGGTCCAGCTTTAAAGCAGTGTAATCTTTTTGTTCCCACTTAATTCTGCTGGAGACACGTTACAGACTGTCCTCATAATTAGGAATCTGTAAACTTCTCTAGAAATGTATCTTATTAATTTCTAAACACTCTTCTGGAACTAACAGCACCCTTTATTTCAAAAAAATCTATTTCCTCCCTATTGCTTATAAAGTACCTCATCATCTGAAAAATGACAATGCAGTCATTGTTGATTTTTAAGAAATTACATGTAGGAACAGAAATTATATCAAGTCAACAGAAATTATACCTATTCATTGAACAGGAAGTACACCATACTTAAACTGTTATACCTTTTCTTTGGTCTTCTGTCATTTTATTTTGCCAGGATACCTCATCTCCTCTTTCCTGTTCTCCCAGACATGCTATGTGTCCTCTGAACCTGCTCCAACCTAAATTCATCTTCTGGGAAATGGGCAGAGAGAATCATACACATTATTCCTGATAAGGTGCTTTAGTGCCTTGCACAATGGCACTAATGCCTCCCTGGCTTTAGAGGGAATGTCTCACCAGAAGCCCCAGGGACTTGCATTCACCTTTCCAAGGCCACATTGCCAGGGCAACTCCCAACCACTCCCAGATCTCCCCTTCAGTCATTCTCAACCCAGACACTTAAGCACAGCTGTTTTTACTACTCAGTTTCATCTCATATCTACAATTCATCCTCAAAGCCACTGTGCTCTTTCTGTCTAACATTCTGATCCTCCTCGTATCTGAACACAATAAATAATGGATAAAGACAGCTCATACTGCAAAATTAAGCAGAATGCATGTTATGCGTTGCATCATATTCGAAATAAACCACATATGGTTATAGAGTTTGGCAAATATCCTGTATATTCAAGAATAATATTAAGAACTGAGTGAGTTATTATTTCGTTTTAAAAAAATCCAACAGGGTAAATATGAATTGATTTTTGTCTTCTCTTTTGAAAGTTTAGAGTTTGTGCACTTATTTTAGTCCATCTGCTTTATACCATTCCTTAGGCAAACACTGGGTTATTTCAGTGTGAAGGAAGCCTCTGCATGACACAGGCCTGGATAATATCCTCTTTTCAGCCTTGACCTTGCACATGGAGAGAGCCAGAGAAAGGAGAAGCATAGATTCAGTGCAGCAGCTGAATACACCTAAACCTGCTCTGGAGACTGGAACTATGATTCAGTTATACTTGAACAGAGATTTTGGGTTACAGAACACCATAAAACTTAAAATACCATTCATATTCCCACAGAGTTATACTACATTTATAACAATGAGCAACCTAGAAAAGCAAGTTAATTTATTTCCTCTTACATGTTGCTAATCTAGATGACATTCACAAGCAGAAGAACATGATAACTAAAGGCTGCCTCTTCTGCCACTAAATGTTTCTCATGTTTTCTTGTTCTGATCATTCTAATTAGTAGAAATAAAACCATCTATCAAAAATAATTGTCATAATGTATTTTCATGGGAATCATCATATATTACCTATATAGGAAATATACCTCAGCCTACCGCAAAGTGTAGGCAGAGTTAAAATAGCATAAAAACCTTAAGGAGCCTTATTCCATTTGAATTGAATAAATTACATTCCACCACAGTTAAAAATGGCTTAGCTTTTAGGAAGTTTAGTGAAAAATTAAACCCCCCCCCACCTTAAGCAAACACTGCAGGCTATGCTTATGGAAAATTATCCTCACGTTAATCAGCTGTACATGCTGACAAACTTGTTCTTTTCTGGTTGCCTAGCTCTCTACCAACCTCCCATGGCTCCCTGCCATGACCTCTGTGAAAGAGCTGCTATAGCAGTAGCAAGTATGTTCTCAGAAAATCTTATTAGCTGTGCTGTAGGTTTCTAGTTATTGAACAGCAACTCGTTGTACTTTAATTATTGTGAGAGTATTTTAAATAAAAATGCTTGGTTTCATCTTTTAAACGGACACAAGAAAATTCAAGGTCAAGAAGGCTAACTGGACAAAACAGGTCAGTGTTACATGTTACGCTGTGCAACAAACACTGTAAAACCAAATCTACATTTCAAAATGGTAGGTCTGAAGCTGTGTCATATATATACATATAATTTTAACACATGTAATGATAGGCCTGGAGAACTATAACATCTACAAAAAAAAAGTTACACATCTTCCAAAATTTGTCACAAAGCAAAAGCTGAACTAAATTTCACTACTTCGGGCTGTAGCACACAGAATCAGTATTTATTAAAGACTGGTTAGTTTTAGGAGGGAGACTGCTGTGGATATTCTTCAAGTTTAACATTTCCTCCCTCCAGATCAGCCACTGGATTCTCATACATGTTTAAAAGGCAGTTGGGCACCAAAACTATATACAGGGCTTCAAGCAATGCTATGCTACACATATAGCAGTATTTTAGTTATAAAAGAAAAAATCAGGTAGGTTTGTTCTTAATGGACAACTTCTCCTTCAGGTAGAGTTGGTGAGCATGAGCAAAGTATATATCCACATAAAGTAATGTCATAATTTGTATGTGCCATCCTAACATACCATGGGAGGAGTCCTTAATTGAAAGTAATAATAGGGTAGTCAGGAATGTACCAATTAAAATAACTTGGTTGTCTGTGCGAAATTCCAGATATTCCTAAGGTCTTAATGAAATTTAACTGTCTTTATTTAATAGAATGCAATCAAAAACAAAGAAGTACTTTTAGACTTAATTATCTCCAAGGTGAAACAACAGGACAGACTACAGATTTTCTTACTGATGGATCATACACATTAAGCAACACAGTAGTTTTGGGAAAAAAATTAATTGATAGTTTTCATCCATCTTCTCAAGCCAGTTGGAAGCATGTTCAATTTTATTTTGTTTATATATGTTAAAACTCCTGCAGCACACATTTGTTAAGCTTCTAGATTTTTAAAGTATATTATCTTTTTCCTATAAAAACAATTCAATTCACTGTACCAGTTGCTCTAGCTGGCCTGCAGCTTATATAAGTAACCTCCCCAAACACAAAAATCAGGCTGATCAAGATATGCATGTTCTCAATCTTGCTTTATGAGGTGGAGCCATACACCTGCAAGAACACTGATGCATAAAGACTGCTCTCTCTTTTCTCCCTCCCTGCCAAATATTTGCATCAACTGGCAAAACCCACACAGCAGCAAGACAATTAAAGAAGTACCAGAGAGAGTATTATGCAACAGAGAAGCCAGGTCTGGACCCAAATCTGCCCTTTGACAGGATCTCAGTCTCTGGCTTCCTGGAGAGCAGAGCAGGAGAGCAGGACTGGCGGACACAGTCAGCCCTGACACACCACAGGGCTGCAGTAAGGATCTGCTGGTGCAAGCCCCAGCACAACCTCAACGGACAACAAAGGTGTAGGTCATGCCTATTCCATAAGGTTGCTATGTTCCAGAGAGAGAATTAAAGAAAAAAACCAAAGTTTAAAAAAAAAGAAATAAAAACTATATAAAAGTTATTAAGTCATCCATCAGGATCCAAAAAGCAATTGTTGCTGAGTTGCATTACATATTTGCCAGTTGTTGATTGACCTGTTGGAAGTAAACTATTGACCTCAAGGCAGATTTTAGAGGGCAATTATGTACTTTGTTCCTAGTACTTACAGTAAAAACAGTGGATTTTGAATGCACTTGCCTGTGCTTCTCTCCTCTCAGTAAGATGAGGCTTCCTGGTCAGAACCATGCTGATCAGGGTGGGAGGTCAGTCACGCTGCAAATAAGAACTGACGTTTCAAAGCCAGAGCAAGATTTTTGTTGTTAAGGAAATATGCTCTAACAACAGATTTGCAGATCACAGTGAGGAAAGAACCTGTTTTTCTTTGGCGTTTTTTTAACTGGTGAAGTTCTTGAGCTCCATGGTGGCTGACTAATGGCTGAAGGGGGATTTCATTACATTGAATTCAAAAATTGTCAGAAAACTCACAGGAAGGAATAAATACTCCTTTTAATACCTGCGAATAAAACAAGATTAACTTATTTACATCCCTCATGGTCATTGCTGAGTGTAAAACTCAAGAAGTCATACCTCTGCTGAGGTATAAACCAAGCAAAGAGAATAAAAAGTGTTTCAATAAACCCTGTGCCATAGAATTTTGAAGATGAGCTCTAGTGCAAGGCTAGATGCTACCTGGGCTGAGGAAAGAAAAATGTTTTCCTCTAATTTGCAGAGCAGATATAGAACTGCTTCACAGCTGCTGCAGGCAATGATCAATAAGTAAGAGGAGAGAGCAAATGCCTCAAATTCTAGTATGTCCATCTTCCTCACAGTCTTGAAAAGGAGAGCGATACAGTCTGACGTTTCAGGCCACAAAGGAACTGCTGAGGAGCTGTTGAAATGAGCTACATGTCCCTATAACTCGAAAGTACAATTCTATATCCAAAGCAAAACCAACCTTATCCTTTGTTGAATAAACTGGAAGGGCACAAATTACTTTTCTTCAAGTAAGCAGTCTGATGTCAAAAATGAGGGCTAGGAAAGATACAGCAAACAAAAAGACATATACAATGGGCACTACAGGAAGAGAAAAGTTCTAGCTGGCACCTAAGACAGGATTCGTGCAAGAAATGAAAGAACTTATTGTCCCACAGCACTGGTTCTCAGGCTGCAGTCTGCTCACTCTTGCGGCAAGGACACTCTGTTGCACGGCCTGCCCACCAAGGGGGAGGCTTCTTCCTACATCCACATGGAATCAGCAGAGGCTTTACTGACCAATTAAAATAAAACTTAACTGTCATCTTTGGCAACTTTTGTTGCTATTTCATGTCCTTCTGTTATTGAAACCTACAGCACACAAATTCAATATAGAGAAAATAAAACATCATACGTTTGATCCTCTTTCTTCCAGACTACTCCTCACCTGAAACAGATAATGCAAAATCTCTAAGAAAGGAAATGCGGTGACTGAATCTGAAACCAACCCTAGATGATTCAGTTACTCCAGAGGGGGTACCTCTCAGGGCTGCAATTCCTAAACTTTAAAAGGTTCAGAACACAGAGTGTAGAAGTGAATGAGGCTACTATCAGTAAAATAACTAATATGTTATTTATTCAGTAACAGTGCAAACCCAATCCTCTTCAATGGGGTCTCTGTTCAGAAAAACGTGATTTACTCAAAAAAGAGAACTTGTGTCTTCACAGCTGCAAACCCACTTCCAACCACAAAGACAGTTCCTCATTTTCAGCTACCACAAGTGGTTTCGCAGTGAGCAGACTGGTGTTTTCTACAGGCCCAACCAAAAAGGGTACTGAGGGAAAGGCAATTTTCTTTCCTTTTTTTCATTCCCAGGCTGCCCTGTTGACATACTCCTCCTGTGTGGTCACAGTAATCACAGCTCTCACTCCTGATCTCCCCCAGCCATGCTCTTGTGGTCGCTACAGCGAGCTTTGCACTTGTCCCAGACCGTTCCACTTGTCTCTGTGAATAACGTGAGATGGAAGAGATGGTAGGAACTTTTTTTTTCCTATGGAAAGGCATATTCTCCGTTACCCTTGCTTGTTCTTTGTTGTAATCAACTGTCTCTTCATTCTACAGAAAACAAGAAAACCAAATCATGACCTAAAATCAGGACTGTGACAAGATCAAGATTTGGGAAATGCAGTGATGCTACTAAAAAAATAATAAATCCTTGGATAACTAATTGGTTTTTTTCATTTATATAGTTCAGTCATTAATAAAATCTTTAAGGTATGATTCATAGCACTAGAAAAATTTACTTTAGATAGAAAGTTTTCCTCACATTCTTATTCCATTTTCAATTGTGGAATGTTACTTCTGTAATTGTGTGACTATTTAAACTGTGAAACTCAAAGTATGAACTACTACCGTAGAGGTTCACATTTAAAGACAAAATTCAATTTTCTATCAAAGGTAACTCTGACAAGGATAATAAGATCTATTTATAAGAAGCTCATAGACATCAGCAATGGGTAACACAATTTGAACCCTAAGGAGCACAGTGAGAAATTCAGAGGACAGCCTCCAATGAACAGCAATTGCCCTAAGTCAGCAAGAGCATTCCTGCTTCTTCAAAATACAGACAGGTAACTCTACTTGGTGGCTTTCCTTGAGAGAACTTTGCTTCAAACTGAGTGTTTTATGCAGAAATAGCAGGTTTTTGCTGAAATTACTGCAAACATAAATATCAAAGGCAAAAATCTATTTTTTCAGTGGATCCCTTGGATGTATCGACAGATACTGGTATTTCCTCTTCCCTTCAGGACTCACTGCTTAGCCATGACACAAAAACAGAAACAGCTTTTGCATAATTAATGAAATACAGGGGCTGAAAACAGACCTCTTTTCTTCCCTTTCCTGCCTACCCTTATTAAAAAAGTGAACAAAATCCTAACAATAGAGCCTGAAGGTTAAAAGGCCCTTAAGAATAGCTACCAGCCAGCTGGTCTGAAAAGAACAGTATGAAGCAAAATGCATCACCTGTAACACCCAGGCAGTATGGCAAGATCTACACAGGAACAAACATCAAATGTTTTTAGAGAGAAAAAATAATCAAGGAGTACAAGCAATTAGACGATGAGGACAGCACCAGCATATACCCATTGAAGGTGTACTGTATTTTTGGTTGTTTACACCACCAGCAAGGGAGACATGTAAATTTCCTCAAAATGGCTTCAGCTATAAAATAATTGTTTGGTTTATGAAATAAAAAAACCCCAAACAAACAAACCAACCTCAAAAAAACAAAACTCACAAAAAACCTCACAAAAAATTCCACAAAATACCTTCTTGCAAAGTGCTTTCAAGTGTTTTGTCTTTTTACATACATTTGCAATGAAAGAAATGCTGCCAATATTCTATAGCTAAAATATTTCCCATTCCACTAAAATACACACATACACAGAAAGCGTGTACTTTACAGAAAGTGTGCAAAACTGAAGAACCTAGGATTGCTGAGAAGTACTTTGAAAGCACTTGGTTCCTACTGCTTTTCCTTTACAGTAAGACTCAAGTCACTTCTGAGAGACCTGCAGATTGAGGAGTCCTGTATATGCATGCATTTCAAACTCTTTTTATGGTGTAAAATGAGGATTTTCTTCCATATTCTCGCTTCCTTACACTTTTGGACACAGTTACAAGCTCTTAAGTACAGGCAAAAGGACCTATAGTTAGAGCAGAAGGGGCTGCCATCTGTCCCTGCCTGATCTTTTGGAAGATATGAAGTCAGTACAGCATCATATAAAGACTTGTGTTCCCAGGTTTTCCTCCAATCTCCCCTAGCTCGTTTCCTTTTGTACTTCTTCAGTTCTCCTCTGCAATGCACAGTAAATTACAATGGGGGGGGGATTGCTTAAGCACCTTCCACACGGACAATTTATTTATCAGAGGATGCCAACACACTCTCCACCTAAAACCACAGAAAACTAGCAAGGTGCTCACTTTGATATCTGTTTTTCACCTTTGCACGTGAGAAACGTGAACATTTCTTTTGTGCAGCCGGAAGCTGGGTATAAGCAGAAGTGCTTTGAGTCTTTGGGTTTTGAAAGACATTCAACTTTCATCGCCGGTATTTGCTTTCACATGGAGAGAAGCAAGGGGAAGACACATCTGGCTGACAAAGGCTGTTGACTGTACACGTGATTTCTCTTCAGCTGCTGGTCCCTGGAGAGCCTGAAATACCTACTATTTTGAGGTGTTTCACCTCAGACTGTGGCAGGCAGCGTTTGGCCGGGGGTGGGTGACACCCCTGTCCGGCCTCCCCGCTGGCTGCGCACAGTGACACCCCGGCTGGACAATCTGCGCGGCCAACAAGCTTCCTTTCTGCCACAAAACGAGAAAAGACTTTTGAGTTACAAATTACATCGGGTTCCACTGACAGCTGAAGGGCTTCCAGCACATGCTGGTTCTCGCATCCCCGCGGGCGGCCCGGATACCCTGTGCTCAGGCGATGTTGTCGGGGCCCCTTCGCGCTCCGGGCGACTTCCCCACGGACCCGGGCTCCCCCGTCCTCGGCCCGCAGGACCGTGCGGCACTGCCCCTCACGGCGCCCCGGCGGCTCCCACGGCTCCGGGATAGCGGCCGCGTCCCTACGGCAGCGACCGCTCCTCCTTTTCGTCATCTTTTTGTGTTTCTTTTTCTTCGTGCTCTAAACACCCTCCCCGCGCTCAGGCTGGCCGCCCCTGCCCAGCACCGCTCGGCCCGGCAGGTACCGGGGGGGCGGGCGCGGAGGCGACGCCCTCCCCTCCCCCCCCCGCACGGCGCATGGTCGCGGCGGCCGCGCGCTCGCTGGGCTCCCCCTTGGCTGCCGCGCGCCGTGGTCTCGCCCGCCCCCGCTGCCATGTTGGATCGCGCGGC
>VYXC01000508.1:288300-362251 GCA_013397175.1 Platysteira castanea
TCCCGGCGTCGGGAGCGAGGCGGCCCTCGCAGGCCTCGCTGCCCGCCCGGCTCGCCCGCAGCGCAGGGCGGGGGGCGATGAACGGCGGCAGCAGCCCCTCGGCCGACCCGGTCCGGCGGAGCTGCCGGCCCTGAGCGCCGGGCCCGGCCTCGCTCCCTCCGAAGCCAGGCGCGCCGGGCGGCTCCGAGACCGCCTCGGGCACCGGTGTGGGCGCCGTCCTTCCGCGCCTCGCCGTCCATCGGCATATGGAGCTCCCGGGGACCGGCGGGGCTCCCTCTGCCCTGCAGCGCTGCAGGGGGAACCGGCCGCAAAGGAGCAGCCGAGGGGCTCGGGGGCCACACGTTCCATTGCTCGACGAGGCTGGGACGGACCCCAGGTGCACCAGCGGTACAACAAAGCAATGTTGACAAAGTTGTAGGAAGGCTCGTATCAGTGCGAGGCCTGCCCTGGGTTTAGTCTGTACTTCTCTTAGCCTAAACAACAGGTTCGTGTACTCAAATACTGCATATTTTCCTATTTCTATATCAGTAAGTTCGTTTTCAGAGTACCTTCTTGCATGTAATGTAAAACTGTACTAAAACTACTTATCTGTATTAAAGAACTACTTGTAGGCTTCAAAAGATAACCACTTTTATTAGAAAAGAAGCTGCTTTTTAAAAAATCGGATTTTCCAAAACAGTGACTGTGTTCTGATCCGTTGTGTTCAGTACCTAAAAGACTTATGGCACTTGCTGTACAGCTGTGGAGGATGTTTCATGAACTTAAAACTGTGACTTAAAGCAGGATATCCGTGTAGTCATACTGATTCCACATAACTCTCTGGACTTTGAAATGGTATTGTTGATCAAACTGATTGTTGCAAGGAAAACATAAGATGCAGTAACTGAACAGGAAGTAGAGAATATTTACATTGGGGTGGGTTAGGTAAGATGCTGTCACAGTAACTACGTTAAGTGTGTCAGAAGGTATGACCCTAAAGTATATGTTTTTAAAAGTATAGATTTGTAGAAATCCCTCAGTGAATTTCAGGCATGCGTTTCATATCTTCAGCTTCTTTGCTAAGAATGAAAAAAACCAGTATCAAGTTTTCTCTAAATATAAAAAAACAGTGCATGAATTTGTGTGTGAATTGATTTCCTGTTTGCTTTTCTGTAACTTGATTTTTTTTCTTGTCAAGTGAACACACTTTAATTTTTGTTGTACTCAGCTGTAAAACTCACCTTGTTAAGTTCCTAACTTAGATGCGTAAATAGTATGTTGAAAGCAGACTGGAGGTAGGTATCTTCACAGCATCTGGGTATCATGGGATTTATGGCTTGATTGAAATTACACATTTTGATTTACACTGAATATTGGATGACTTTCCAATTGAGATTCTTATAATTGTGGTCTGTTCTTCCCCCTTCTCCCCAGCCCCTTATGCTCTCTAGGTTAATCATAGGCTTATTTTAGTACTGTTGAGGTTCTCTGCTCAGTCCTGAGGACTTGAGCATTGAAGGTCTAGAGGTATTTAACCAGACTTTTTCGGCTTACTGTGTGGCATGAGACAGAAATTCAGAAACAAATTAACAGATTGAATATTTCTGTCCCTTGGAGGGCATTGTCTTAAGCAGTGAAGTATGGAGATGCTAACAGCCTCGACTGTCTAACTTAAAACTACAGTATCTGTTCGAGCCCAGTAGGACTCTTGGTACTCTTGACCTTCTAGCTTGACTCAACATGCTATGCTGATAAATGCCTTTTCGTTGTAATGTACATGATATTTGATCTCATAATATCCATGTTTGAATTACTCATTAGTGAAGCTTCAGACTGTGAGTGCTGCTTCTTAAGAAAGAAAAATTTTGTGAGTTCTCTAGGATGCTAAATGCTTGATCTTGCAATCATCTGAAATGTCTGAGCTGCCTGGCTGCTGCAGGTGGTGTTTCTGTCTCTCTGGGGCACAGAGAGGCTACTGGATGTGATGTGCATCAACCACATTGACATAATTTTAGGTTTTGTTTGACTAGACCTTGTGTTTAGATCACTACTGCAGTGAACACCGGAGGAACAATGGAGACATTAAACTATGATCCTAGATACTCTTTGTAGTAATAATTTATAGAGCTCTTAATGGAGGGCACAGTGCTGCTATTAGGCCTGAAGGGCTTAGTTAAGGAACCATTTGGTGCTCTGGATCTGATTTATTTCAGTATTTCCTTTGTTTCTGAGTTGATAACAAGGCAGCTGTTTTGAAATCATGTTGAGGATTCAACTACTTGATTTTTGTTCTATGGAAAAGCAAAGGGAGTCATCGAGTAGTATAACTTTGATTGAGTAGTCACAACCAGTTAACTCAGAAATGCACATAGTTGCAGTGGCATCTTAAGTAATGATGCCTGATAGGTAGAAAAATTTCCTGGGGGTGCGGGAAATGGTGAAGAGCCGTCACTCTGTATGTTGCTGAGGTTGATAACCATTTTGCAGGCTACTACTGGTACTTCAAGAAACTCATTAGTAAGCAAGTGTACATACAGAGGGTAATTGATTTTTTTCCTACTCTTTTTTTTTCCCCTCCACTTGCTGAGCTGTAAAATGTTTATCTGAATCTATAAGCAATTAAAATACCTTTGCCCATGACAGATCAGGCTTTCAAAACCAAGCCACTGGCTAATAGTCAAAGCTGTAGCTACAGTTAATTTGGCTGAAATATGAATCCAGATGTAAAACTACTTATTTATCCAGTGTAAGGTAGCCCTTTAGGACTTCCATTGTTTAGGCATGTAACTAATTTTCATTCAGATTTGTGACCTTTGTTATCTAGGTCAGTTGTAAAATTTGCTATCTGTAAAAGGTTTTCAATAACTTTTTATCATAATGTAGAAATAAAATTCTATGTATACTTATACTAAGGGGAGCTATGAGATTAGTTTTATGCGTATAAATGATTTTTTTTGTGGCTATGCCCAACTTAGAAATTTTTGCTGAAGTTCTGGTAAGTTACATATCGTTACTTTAAATAACGATGCGTTTTGTAAGAGAAAGCAAATGCTAGATGTCCATTTTATAATTTGCAATAAAGTAACTTTTATAATTTGCATGACTAATATTGGTCAGAGATGTAAGTAATGAAAAACTAGTTTGTTCTGTAGAAATTATTTTTTGAGACGCCTTAGAAACAAAAAACCATGAAAAATATGGATTTGGTAGCACTAGAAGTAGGTAAAATGGATTATGGATATTTTATACTGTGTAGAAGTGGAACTCAACATTTGGATAAGGTGTAATGAATAAGGCTAGGAATATATTGTTCTTTGTAAGATCTTGCCATGGTTCATATGGTAAACAGGAACTGGTGAAGGATGCAGAAAGAGAAGTGACACAACAGTAAGCTAAGTAAGAAAACTGTTTTGGCTGCTTTTAAAAGTGCATGTGACCAGAATAAGTTTATATATCAGAGCCAAAGAACAAATTGCAGTAATAGTTGAGATAGAACAAAATAAAAACTTGAATGGCAGTTATAGCTCTTAGTTGATAAGAATTAAATGTTTTATCAGGAAGGGACTTGTAAGATTACTTGTGCTTATGAAAACAGCATGAACTAAGTCTTGAAGGTGGATTACAGGTCTAAGTAATGGGCAACGTCATGTGTCTGATAAGTGTTGGGACTCCTCAGTTTGACTTTAAGCTGCAGTCTGTACATCCAAAAAACATCAGCATTGCAGTTTAAAAAGGGCTTGGCCCCTATAAAAATAGAGAGAACTGAGTCATTAGTTCAGTGGTGATTCTCTCATCTTTGCATTTGTTTTTAAATTAGATGTGGAGGGAGAAGATAAAGTGTAAAGGATAGGATTTTGTGGAATAGAAGAGTATTGAGAATTATGCCTAGATTTCTTTTGAGATTTGTCCTGTTCTACAAAAGACATGTAGTGTCTTTAGTCACCTTGCTAGTATCCACTAGAGTGAGTTCCCTGAACAGCTTGTCAGTGATGATCTTCCATTCTAGAGGGAGTGACAGTGGGGTTTTGATAATTCCTTTGAACCAAACCTGTGCCTACAATACTGATTTTCAAATGGATCATATCAGACCCTCCAGAATTAGTGGTACAACCACCGTCCTTATCATAGTGTATTTCTCATGCTCGTTTTCCTCACAGCGTACTATTAATGTCTTTACAGCATAGTTCACTGCCTTAGCTTATTTACCCATGGATGAGAAATGTTTTGAAACCACTTGGAAACAGTCTAGAAGGCATCATGTAGCTGTATGTATTTGAGACAGAGCATCAATTCACTGAGTGTGGGATATGGTTAAGGAGTAAAAGACAGAAATTTAAGTGTTAAAATCCCATAATTGTCAATAAGCCTCACTGTCAGTTATCTAAATCTCCTATTCAACTTACTTTAAGATAGAAACTCAGCTAATAGAAGTTTTTATCTTTGCTTCAGTGACTGTAGTGGTTACATCTCTCCTGGCCATGCTTGTACCTCATGTGCTAGACAAATTGTGTCTTGATATGAAAAGTGAGTCCAGCTACATGTTTCAATCACTGTGTATCTGTTGTGAACATTATGTGTTGCTGAATGTAGGGTGATCTAGTAAAATAGACCTGGAACCAGTACCTCACTCTGTTAAGACTTCAATGTTATTGCATTCTCTTCTGAGCATCTTTGTAGATATATTTTATCTGTTTTGGAGGCAGTCACGTGCCGAAAGTCTCTCAGCGTCTCTGTGGTTAATCAGATGGTCAAGTATGCCACTCATTCTCCTGATAAGTGCTCTGGAATCCTATGGTGTACATACACAACAGGATGAAAACAATTTGTAGTCACAAGCTGTTGTGTTGTAACCTACTGGTTTTTCACAGCTAAGAATCATATTGAGGAATTTAGAAGAGGACAAAGTTTTCGTGTAGGATTCAGATGAACAGTCATGTTTTGACTGCAGGATTTTCACCAATATGTCCAGATAGCCCTTGCTGAGGAGAACACTCAAGGAAGAGGTAGATTCTTGTTAGAAGATAAAAACTGAGTTTGCTATTTCATGCAAATATGTAAATGTAAAGACTGCTTTGTTCTTCCTTTAATGGAAAAATTGATGTGATTTCTTGGCATTATCTGCTTGTAAATACTGTTTTGAATTTTTTATCACTAGAATGTTTTTCTCTCTGGTTATTTCTTCTGAGGTTCAGAAAGATTTCATACAAGCTGAATTTGTCCCAACTGAAGAGTGTAAGATCCATCTCATAAGAACGGTGCAGTTTTGGGCTAAAAACATGATAATGGGGAATGCTCTAATTTTAGATCTTGATCTTCTTTTTTTGAAGCAGTTCTGGTACGTCTGCCTGAAAAACTCACCTGTTTTTTTACTGCTCCACTTTTAATAATGCCAGCATTAAGAACTCACCTACTGCTTTCATTGCTGGTAGCTGCAGGTGGCAGCAGTGGCAGGAATTGCCACTGGCAGCTTCTAGCTTAGTGCTGGAATGGGTGGAGTGAAGCATTGAAAATATTTGTGTGTGATAAGTGAGTGCCACCTAGGAGCTTTGCACTAGTTCATTAACGGACATGAAAAAAGGCCAAATCCTGTCAATGACCTTTTATAGGCAGAACTGTCTGCATAATAGATGGGGTTTGTGGAGCTTTAAATGCTCAGTTTGCTGAGAAAATTTGCTGTTGACTTAAAGCTGTGTGGTAAGATTTATGGTGTCCTCTCCTCTAGTGAGCATATTTCATAGGCTCGTCTCTTGAGGAATCTTTGTAGTACAGAAATAAGACTTAGTATAGTACGGAGACTTATGCTTTCATTACCTAATACCTAGATAATAAAATACAGGAAGTAACGAAAATGTGTCACAGGCACTAGACAGAGTTGCTTATTGGTAGGTTATGGTACAGTTTCCTCAAGAAAGGCTGACATTGTGTTACTTGTGCACAGATGGTTTTTTCAATCGGCTAGTTTGTTTTCCTTGTAACAGTAAATCAGGCAAAGTGGATTTAGTGAAGCTAGAAGTGTATCTTCATGGGTCGTTTTAAGCAGCCCACTCTACCAGGACACGACTCAGATGCCGTACAAGATAGTTTAGTTTCTCAAGGTATTTCCTTGGGTACAGTGCCATACTAAATTTTGTGGCTTCCAGACATGTTGTTTATCCCTGGATAACCAATAAAATGGGAACAGTAGGTGTGCAGTTACCTTCAGGGGCAATACAGTTAAATTTGAAGATCCTGAAGTGTAATGTGATCATCACATGACAGGAACAGTGTTTTGGAAGGTCCAAATGAAAAAAGAAAAGATGCAGTCCAAACAATCATAGGGACACTTTCTTAGAAAGCTGCTCACTTGCTTAATTCTTAAAATTTAGTAGTGTTTTCTCGGACACTTGTGACTTAAAGGTAGACAGTTTTGCTGACACCTCTTTGTACAGTAAATGACACTTTAGGCACCTCAAATTAGAATGTCTGTGTTAAGAATATATGCTTCTGGAATAAGTTCATTAAATGAATTACTCAATTCCTGTAGACATAATGTTCTGTGGAGATGATCATTGCTGGCAAGGAAACTGTTGCTGCGGAGCTCCACAACATAGTGACAGATTTGCAGATTGCTTCTCACTTTAGGCACTTGCTTTCATACATGCATCCCCACCTTGGTGAGGCTGTTTTCCGTCTACTGTTTATTTAGCTGTCCTTAAAATTCTCACTCTTAAGGCAGCATTTTCTTTTTAGATTTTCTGAGGAACAGTGTTAATACATTTTTCAGTTCTCCAGCGTGTCTAGCTTAAAGCTGAAAGATCACACTAAGGTTGTAAGTGTTTCCATTTCTGTAAGAGGTTTTCACACACCATTTTCCCCTTCAGAACTTTGTGTAATTCAGAATTCCCTTGCATTCATCTCCTTTCTCTTCAGTGCAAATGTGTTATTTTGCCTTTATCTCCTCTTGTTCATTAGCCACTATGCAGCATCAGGGTGGTGTATTTAGTGAGCACAAATATGTTCCTATATAAGCATATTTTGCATGTGAAGGTACTGTGCCTGCAATTTGAGAAACGCCAACTTAGCAAAAGGAAATGGGACTTTTGCCTTTTTGAACAGCTTAGAAAACTGTTCATTATTTCAACTCTCAATTATACAAAGATAACTCTTGCCTCTGAGATTGCAAATCCTTTTAAAAAACTGCATTTACTTCAAGTATTATTGATGATAATGGCTTTGCCAAAAGTTAGCCAGCACTTGCTGAGATTAAGTAACAAGCCCTAGTACTTGTCTTGCTGTCTAGGCTGAGGAACAAGAATATTTGAAAATGGGAATTTGGCAGTAAATTTTAAATGTCTTCTCCCCTCTCAAGGTGACAGCCAAGAGATTAATTTACCTGTGTGTGATTTGTGCATAAGAAATTAGTATTAATTTGTTGTATTAATATTTTTCTGTGTTAGGGATAAAGAAAAGTGAGAGATTTTTTACAACCTCCTTAGTACATTTTATAACAGAAACAGTAATTTATTGACTTAAAAAGAATTTTATATTTTAGGAATCAATTTAACCACTCTTTCTTTTGTAAGCCACATCCTGCTGATGTACCTTGAAGTCCTGCATAGTGACCTCTGCCCTCCATATCTCGTGTCTCTGCTTTCATTATATTCTCCTTGTACTCTCTTAACACACATGTGCTTTTTAGCAAGTTTTCTGTCCTGTCCCAGTAACAGTGTTTCCTCCTTTCCTCTTTCCATTTTGTACCCCAAGTGCTTCCAGAATCTTCCTTTCTCCCTCCAGCTCCTGCATCCATAATCTGCCCAAAGATCTCCAGGTAGGACTGACTTTCTTCTTCACCATTCTCCTCTCCACTCCCTTATTCCCCGTACTTCCCAGTTCCTCAGCTGCTTTGTTTTTGAGGATGAACTTTGTGTCTCATCAGACACGTAGTCCTACCCTTACCCAGTTCTGGGAGAGACATGGCATGTATTGTAACTCAGCAGAGCACTGCACAAGGAAAGACATGAGGAGAGGAGGCAGTGTTTATGCCAGCTAGCTGTTTGCTGCTGCAGACATGAGTGCACTTGAGTCTGAGACC
The DNA here is from genome assembly GCA_013397175.1 of Platysteira castanea. Classification (NCBI taxonomy): domain Eukaryota; kingdom Metazoa; phylum Chordata; class Aves; order Passeriformes; genus Platysteira; species Platysteira castanea. The sequence continues at coordinate 296,351 of VYXC01000508.1, forward strand.
TGGCCGTTACGCATTTCTCACCTATTTTACCTTCACTGGCCAAAGTCATTGTTAATGTTATAGGGATGAGAACTTTTGGTGGATATGAGAAGGATACTCCAAAACAGGAGTATGGTATTCCTCAGGCTTCTTGCACTGCTCCACCCTTCACTGGTGCTTCTCCAGGCAGGACCAGACTCTCCAGTTTGTAAGCTGCTATATTAAGAAACTGTAGACTGGAAGATACAGCTTCAGCAACTCTACAGGCTCAGATTTGAAACCACAGAATTGCTTAGTCCTGCTTCGACCCAACTGTAAGTTATTTCCTGCTCCTCTAACCATGTGACAGCTCTCTCTGAGCATAGCTAAGATGTGGTCATTCTTTCTAAGTAGACATTTTTTCCCTTTACTCCCCCTCAGTCAGCCAAAGCAAACAGAAACATCACTTGGCTTATGACACTAAATATACACAAAGACATCCAAATAGGCTCCTCTCTGTAAAACTGTGCTTGATTTTTGCGGTTAACTGAAAAGAGGAAGAAAACTATGAACATCCTGCAGTGGTGTGTATTCTGTGCAATACCACAGGCAAAAGCTTCCCCTTGCATTTGCAGAGGACGAAGCAGTAGTTTTTAACAAATTAAATGCAGGGCTATTTTTTCTTTATTTGCTTTAGGTTTGAGTTTAGAGTATCTCAGGTATGAAATTCATTTTATAACTGGACATGCATTTATTAGCATTTATATTTTTAGCAACCTGATAATTAACAGCTTAAAAAAAAATCAGGGTTTGGGCTTAATTTTGTGCAATGTTATGTGAACCAATATTTTTTAGCCATACAATAGGTATTGTAATTTTGACCTTTCTTAAACAATGTTGGCCTCTTTGTGTTGCACTGTATTGTTAGCGCTGTGCTCAGTTTGTGTTGCTGGAACTTTAAAACCTTGTATCATTTTAAATTTAAAGTATGATTGCAACAGAAAATGCTGGTTGCAGTTGCTGTCTACAACTCAGTAGTAATTCAACACACCATGTCTTTATTTTAAAAAATAATTTTGTCTTTAAGAGATTTGTCCATATCATATTCAATTGCCAGTATTTCTATACTTGAGAGACTGATAATACAACTGTTGTCTCTGCTCAGAGTATGCGCTTCCTTGCCTTAGTTCAAGCATCTAGATGCAACATACCTATAGTTGTGTTACAGTTTTTTTTGATAAGATGCATGGAGGTGGATTTGATGCTGAATGTTTTGCTGGGGTATGTAGATCTCACTCCATGTCATGGTTTTAACTTCATCATTTTGTGTCATTTAGGAGGTCTTGTTTTGAATGTGTCAGTTCTTCATTGAGACTTTTCCTTAACAGCCTCTTTGAACACCTCTGGTCTTTTCTGCCCGTAAATGACAAATTCTGGTTTTTTCTCTGCCCTGTCTTCATATTGTTTATGAAATTTGTTTATCAAAAAAGTAAGTGTTCATGCTGCTGCTCCAGGCTTCACGCTGTGTAATCAAGGAGTCCATCTCTCACGCTGGCCATACCTGTCTGGACCATACCTTTATGTCCCTGATGACACTTAAGCTTGGTGGCAGAAGGATGCATCATGTCCTTTTTCTCACCTCTGGTCTGTCAGCGAGCTATGCTTACATATTGATGGCTAACAAACCTAAGTAGGCCGGTAGCATGAAGTCAGACTCTGCTCTGTGACTGTCCATGGTGTTCAGTTTGTTGGCACGCTTCCTGGCACAGTTTTGAGTACTCGCCTAGTAGTTGCTCAAATTAATGATGAGTGTGGGTTTGAGATTAGAGTGGTGTGAACAGCTCCTGATACATCGTGTGGGGTAGGGCCATCATTACCCAATTTGCATTGTGTTGGGAAGAGAGTTTGTTTCTCTGTGCATATGTGCATTCTGCACCACTTCCCATCGTATCCAGAAACTGGCCCAGGTCTTAGTAAGTCATATCTGCACAACCAGGGAAAGCTACCAGGAGACAAAAGCAGCTCCAGTGCTGGGGAGATGTGAGCTGTCTGTTCTAGTGTTGTCAGTAGCACATACATCACAAAATAAGGGTCAGCTCTGCTGCTGTGAACATAACTATCTGCTTTGACATTAAGTTCAAGTCAATCCAGGTTTTCCTGCCAGCAGCAAAATTCAGTATTGTCTTTCTGCTCCTAGAAATTGCTTTTGGAAACCTGAGAAAATGCAGGTGCACAGAAGTTTACAGCAGGCGAAAGTGTGCCTGTGCATGTAACAACCTGCTGCAGTGGACAAATGATCAAGTCTATTTGATACTGATACTGTGAACACAAGCTCATAAGGTTTCTGATCTCTGATTTCAGGAGAGAAAAAAAAAGATTTTGCCTTCTGGTAAGGAGATGTAGCTGACTTGTAGCTGTGCTTCTACAGAGTGCATGAGGTATAGCAGGGATGACCTTAAAGGCTGCTACATTTCCTTCACTTCTTGTTTGCAGAGCAATGGACTGCCAAGAAGATATATTCCTGTCTGAAAGTGTCTTTTCTGATGAGTAGTTTGTAAGTAATTTAAGAAAAGTTCTCTGCATCTTCAGAGCCTCCAGGGATGTATTGAGTTCTCTTGGAATCTTACTGGAGCTGCATTTTGGAGTGTTTTAGCAGTTTTCCATCAGCTCAGATGCAATAATTTGTTTCCTGATTGAGCTCCAGAGACTGTTCTAGGGTGTGAAGTAGTGTAATTAGTGATAGTTTAATCATCACATACTCTGTCTGTTCTGATATCTCACTGTAATCATTGGTTCTGTCTGGGGTGTAAGGGTACAAGCTCAGGAAACTTCTCAGTTCTGTCTTTTATGTCCACCAGATCTGCTAGATAGTGTTTGCATGCCTCAGTTCTGTAAGCACTTCTCTGAAGTTTTTATTTTATCATTTTTTCCCCTTGAGTGTCTAGTTATTCCGTCTCTGCCTTCAAGCCATATTATTTTCTCAATGTCACTTTTATAAGTCAGCACTGGCAGGAACTGGTCTCCTGGTGAAGCTTGGTGCTGTACAAGCAGTTCTCTCCTACAACAGCTAGCATTTGGTTCAGAGCAGAAGGGAGATAACAATCTTTCATGGATTTAGAAGCTGAGTGCCTTTAGTCTTTATTTCGGGATGATGACTTGCATGTCAGTTCTGGCTGTGGTAATTTTTTTAACAATGAAATGATACAGTACCAATATCAATTTGACTGGAAATAACTTCTCCAAGGACACCACATTCAAAAAATATCACTATGATGCAAGTCTGAATTAGAAAAGGGTGTTATGTAGTTGGCTTATTCCAAATAAACAAATCAGACATGAATACGGATGTCTGCCATGCATCATTAAGGCTGTTTTTCAATTCAGGTGCTCTGGGCACTTTGTTAAGTGCAGTATGGTGCCTGGTTTGTCAGAGTAACCTAGTCCTGAAGTGAGCTGACTGACATGTCACTTCTTGGAGTCTGGAATTCTTCAGAGGACTGTTGTGTTTGTTACAGAACTGAAGCTTTTATGTAGGCATTGGCAGATTTAGAGATTTTAGTTCCACATAAGCTAGTAAAAAACTCTCAAGCTGCGTATCATATTGCACATAACGTGGATGGCAGTGGCCTTCTTCTGAAGGATGCACTTTTGAATAACGGATGTTCAATGGGACACTTCCATTGGTGAAGCTGACTAGCCTTCAGTTTATTCTGTACATCTGCTCCTTGTGCCCAGGAGTGGATACTAGACTATCAGGAAATCAAGATTTTTTTTTATTTCCCTATCCCCCCCAGGCTTTCTCAAACTCCAGCTGTGTTACTGGCAGTCTCCATCACCATCTTCCTGTAGGAAGTGTTTGTACCACAATGATAAAAGTTCTGGCAATTTATCTCCTAGGTCTTTTGAGGACCCAGTTATACAGACTTAAATCTGATGTTCATAAAATCAACTATACTGGACTTCTGGGAATGTATTGCTATTATATAGGTCCTACACCTGTGATAATGTATTCCAGGAGACTGGGAGAGGTGCCCTGTTTCTGTATTCATGTAAAGTCTCTCAAGTGGGGTGTAATTTTTCTTGAACTCTGTCTTAGTAAGGTAACCAGCTTGTTTTGTCTAAACTGTATACTCATTGGAATGGTATTATCTGTCATACACAACATCAAGAGCCTTCTGTTTCTGTACTAACAGACTAAGGCTGTTCAGGTGCTCAGAGCAATTGATGTAGGTAGTTGATCACAAAGGAAGGGAATATCCATACAAAAACTGGAAATCAAAGTGCTTTGACAAGGGATACCTTCTTTCAGTCATTGGGATTTAAGGTGCATCAGTGCCCTTACAGAGGAATACCTTGTTTCCAAAAGTGTTATATATCTGAAAAAAATATCACTAATAACTTTTATCTGTTCAATGTTTATCACTAGCATTAATGTACATTTTTATTATGTTAGTATAGTGTAGCAATTTACCTGCTGATTTTATACTGTCATAAAAGCACTGTAATTTATTGCATAAGTGGAGGTTTTCAGAATAATCACAAACACTTGACCTGACAGGAAGGCAGTTGCCAGTTCTCCCAAGCAGCAGGAACCAGTAACATTGAGCATGTTAGCCTCCCTCAGCTCCAGAACAGACTTGGAGACTTGCAGAAAAGTAGTTCAGAACATGAAGCATGTAATGCTTCAAATCTCATGCTTGATAATAATACTGGCTAATTGGACTGCAGTGCGATACAGATGGATGGTTGTTGGTGTTTCAACTTCACTGTGATCCCAAGCAAAGCTATCTTAAGATCTTTTTCATTTCAGTTAATATTTTGGCTCAAGATTAAAGGTCAGTTTCAGACCAAATGTTTCTTGTAGATGTTCTTTGAAATATATTTTTTCTGTCCTAGAGTTTTTAAAATATCTTCAACTACTGTGTTCATGTTAATTATATTGGTGTGACTTTGTGGATTCTAAACTCTTATATTGGTCTAATAAATATTGATTCTCTTTATTGTAAGCTTTGTTACTCACATGAGTCTAGTACTGCTAGTACTGTTGTAAGTAGAGTGAAATAATTTTTATATTACTTGTAAATTCAGGTGGGTACGCTTAACTTTTCATGTAGCAAATATGTTATTGCTGTTGAGCAATGTTCACAAGTCACAAACAGGAACACAGCAGTTACAGGGCGCTAACTATCTTCAAATGAAGATGAGGATGCTTTTGTTCTGGTCATCCAGACATTAATATTTAAGAACTAAAGATTGAGAACAATATCACTGTATCTGTTCCTCCCTTCTGCTATGGAAACTTGTACTACCAGCTCTGCACTGAAAGAAAAAGTAAGTATTGTGTGATATTTTAATTTTTTTTTTTTAAACTAGAAACTGATGACCAGATATGGACACCAAAGTGTTAAGTGCAGTGGAAAAATACATCCTGCTGCCTTCTTTCTACAACATTTTTCTTGTATAAATAAACACTTTATCATTAACTTTAAATAAGTAGATTCTTTATGGTTTTTGCTCCTCTAGGTGTGTTCAGTAGAGCAGGTAACTTCATTTTAAGAAACATTCTGGCACTTCAAAGAGTTACAGAAGAATTTTGGCTTCAGGGAAGGAGCTTTCCCATTCAGCAGCCCTCTGTGCATTTATTTTCGGATAGTAGGTAGTAAGTTCAGAAAGAAATTGAGTACTCCACTGTTAATATCTGAGTTTCAAAATAATTCTTAATCTGAACTTTTTATTAAGTGCTAGCTTGGCAGAGCTCAGTTGTATTAATTTCTTTTTTCACTGTGGAAATTGAATATTGCAAACTCAACAATTCTTTCCGTAAGGTTGGATGTTTTTTCCCTTCAATAAACTACACTCAGATACTACCTTTGTACTACTCACTTAGATAATCAAGGGGGAGAGTGTAACAAAAACACAGATTATTTTTTGGCAGAGGCTTTTCTTTAGTAGTAGAAATTGAAAGTTTGTAATACCTGACCTGAGAGTTTAAACACAAATCTTGAGCTGTAAAGGCCATGCTACAGAGGGGTTTTCAGCTCTTAGGGGAGTTTAGGGGAACAAGTAGCAATGCCAAAAGCTAAACTGAACTGTCCCTAGCATTTTTCAATGTAGCCTTAATCCTTTGGAAATGAGCCTAGATATATGGGGATGATGAGATTGCCCTTATTGAAGGGCTGTGTCAGAACTAGGATAGAGTGCCTAGTTTTCAAAATGACTTTTTTTCTTTTTTCCTTTTTTTTTTTTTTGTTTTGGGTGTGTTGTCTTTTTTTTCAGTGCTTACATGCTTAGACTTTACAGATTATTGTTGCACAGGGGTTGTCGTGGAATAGACCACTGAGAAATTCCAGGTACCTGGGAAGTTTTGAGCCTTTTACTCTTCAGTCTTCCAGCTGAAGAATCATGAGTTAAATGTACTGTGAAGCAAGTAAGTGTGATGGTGACTTACAAAAGCATTAGTAAGTTTGTTACAAAGAATTTGCAGCCATGGTTTGTTTAGAATGGAAAAAGATGACTTAAATCGTAAGCCTGAGATCTACATACAGTTGGCATCTAAGATCACCATTCTGTGACATTGCTTCCAAACTGCTAAAGTTTGTTTACACACAGGTGAATTTAAGTGGCTTGTGGCCTCCACAGCACACTGGTAAATGTAGTGCTGGTACCTGCAAAGAAGGAGCCCCTATGGGCAGTGATAATTGAAACTATTAGCTGTAATAAATGGCACTAGACTCAAGGGGCATCTGCCATGGTAAAAGAGTATCTCCATTTCCTTATCTAAAACAGATGTGGTAAATTAACCTGTCTTAACCTTTGCTATTAGCAGAGAAGATAATGTTAACACATATCCCACACCCTCCAAAAATAACTTCTGGCTGTGACAACATAATACTTCATCAGTAGTTCTCCAAGCACTTTACAGAGGTAGAGCTCAGTGTCTCCCTTCCCTGTTACAGGTGAGGAAACTGAGGCACAGGGGAGAAACAAACACTAGCATGGGACTTCTTGTTGCCAGAACAAAATAAAAACCAGCAATCTCCCGGGCATTCAACTGGTGTCTAATGTTTTATCTGTGCAGTAAACTTTGAATATGGCAAGGGGTCATAGTACTAACACATCTTCATGCCTTTTTTTTCCCCCCGTAGTATATCTACTTTTTAAGGTTTGTCACTGGGGATAACTATTCATAGCAGACTCAGTTGCTGGTATATATTTAAAAAAAGAAAAATCTAACACACAGTTACGTTTTCTTGTATCTGACTAGAATTGCCATAAGTCTTCTGTTCAAATGTGAACTGCTGAAAGAGGAATTAATACATGTTGAATTGTGGCATGGTGAAAGTGAGGGGGGGTTGCATCTCTAAGTACCTTTATGTAAGTGGATTGAGTCTGCTTTACAGGACAGGACACAACTTGTATACACAATTGCGAGACCAGTTGCTGACTATTATTCAAAGAGGTTTTACTTTTAATAGCCTTTTCTCATATTTGTTAATATTTTGAAGGGAGTTCTTTGTTTTATGTTGGCATGTAATTAACGTGTTCTTATAAAAGAGTTCTTTTCTTTTAAAACTGTTTAAGCTGTTTTATTTCAATCTTCCCTAAGTATCAAAAGTCAAAATTCCATATTATTTTCTGTCATCAAGTATAAAGATTGTAAGTGAAGTTCACCTAAACATCATCTCTGCAAAGCAAATACTCATTTTTTTAATCTGTTTTTTAAATCTGGACCTGGTAGTACCAGTGGATGCTGAATAGCATTTCAGGGGCTCATTAATGAGTGTTTCAGAGCTGGGATAATTTCTGAGGTTTATGCTTCACATCCTTTCCTTAATCAATTTAACTGTTGTTCTACAGATTCTTACTTGTGAACTTCATGATACCCGTATCATTGACTGGGTCGATAAGAAACTGCAGTAGATCTAACTCTAAAAAATGGGCCTGAATTCTAATGTTTTTTCTCAAAGCACTCTCATATATTCAAAGTGTGTATGAGGATTTGCTTGTAAGAATCTGCATTTAATGGGGTACTAGTATGTAGCATCTAGAAGAATGTTACTGTGTAGAGGGTGGAATTATTGTTGAAGGCTGAAGAAAGAGGACCTTAGTGCGTGAAGGCGGTGAGTTGCTGTAAAAGAGAAGGGAATGTTGAGGGAAAGAAAGCTGGGTTTTCTTACAGCTGGATAGGCAGTGGAACAGGATAAAACAGAGGCGAACTCCAGTTTTATCCCATGCGTTGCATGAAACTCGTGATTCTTGGCTTGAATCTGTAATTCTGTGTATGACCACTATCTTGGGGTGATTTTGTGATAATACTGTATTTCCCTATCACCTGCTTTATACCCAGAAATGGGTCCCATAGCTTTAAGCTGGGTCGAGGAGAGGGGGGAGAGAAGCCAGGCAACTTCTTCAGCATGGTTTGTGTTCAAGGGCTCACACACTCTCCCCCGCATTCTCACTGCTGCAGAGCCGAGGGAGCACCTTCCTGCTTTTAGCCAGCCTCTTAGCTGAAGCAACAAATTTTCCCAGGACTGCATACCGAATTCCTCTTGTAACTTCTTCTTCTTCTTCTGGAACTGTTCAGCCTAGCTGTGATCTGAGAACCAGATCATCGGACCCCGTGGACTGGCAGGGAGGCAGGGACCGCATCCCAGCCTCGGACCTCGGGAGGGGCTGAGCCAGCTACAGAAAAGAACTTTGAATCCACCAGCTTTCTCCACACCGAGGAAGTTTATTATCTAACATTACTCATTTGTTTCCTGTGCCTTGCCGGCACGCTGCTTGTGAAATAAATAGTTTTTTTCATTTTCATCCAAGAAATTCCTTTCGTGTTGGTGGGGGAGGGGGTGCTGAAACCTGTGTTCTGGGGAGGAGATGTTCCTTCCAGAGCGTTTCCCCCTAAACTTGTCTCAAACCGAGACAACTACAAAACACAGTTTTGAGAACTGGTTAATCTATGTATCTGTACAATGGTCTGGTTGTGTAAGGTTCATCCTAGTCTTGGGAGTCTTGATAAATTTAAAATGGATCAAAATTGAAAGGTAGACTTCAGCATTTCATCTAAGAACTCCCTGAGCTTTGGCAAGAACAGTCTTATATGCTTTGAATCTGGGTGTTTCTTGGAAGGCTGGAGATGGGAGCAGAACTGCAAGACAAAATGTCTTCTGTAGTGAGAATTTTTGTTCCATGGCAGTAGACAGTGACAAATGTACGGAAAGCCTGTGTGCAGCACATTCTCTTTTTCTGAAAGTAACTATCTGTACAACGGCAGCTCCAGAACACAAATAACTGTTTTGCCATGTGTGTTGTTTTGTGGCCAGCCGAAGTTTCAGCAGCATTAAGCAGTGAGGTGCAGCTCAGTGAGTGATGCTGTGCAGGTAAACAGGAAGTGATGGTGTTCAGTTTGCTCATCAGTGGAAGCCCCAGGTTGTGTATGTCAGCTGGTAAATGATCTGCCAACCTGAGATAGCTTGGAATATTATAATCTGCAGCATGCTTGTGGTTATGGTTATGTCATATCTCAAGAAGGCTGAAGTCTTCCATGTGCTGTCCTGAACTGAGGTTGTAGGATTTAAAAATATCTTCATGCTATGTCTGATAAAAAAAAAGTCTCTCTTAATCATGTGCTGTTTGATTAGGCTTTATATGCTATACTGCTTACCCACACCTTAATTGTTGTTCTTCTGTGATCCACCGGTAAGCAATGAGTGTTTTGTGGCCATCTCTAACTGAACTGGGGGGTTGTGGGAGGTACTGGAAATGCAAATGAATTTGTATCTGAAGACACTCGGAAAAATGTGAGCTGTCTTAACTGCCTGACTGAGGATTAGGAGTGAAGGATCTCTTTACTGGACAACAGCAGACTTAAGTTCAGACAAGCACTTTTATGACTTAGATTTGTTAAACAGCAGTCCCTTGTTTCATCCCTTTTTTTGTTGTTGTTGTTGTAACATCACTTAAGGATCACTGGTACCTTCTTCACATCAGTAAAAGATCTTCAGTGAGGATATTGCAGCTGACTTGTCTGCTTATCAGGGCACAGGCAAGGCAGGGAAACTGTTCTTGGGTATTAACTTTTTTTTTTTTTTAATTGGTTTTGGTCTCTTAATTCCTTAAATGTTTTGGCTATGTGTTATCTGGAACTGTCTTCTCATGTTTCAGAAGTCATAGGAAATACCTGAAGTGGCTTTGTTACTTCTGAAGAAATTTCTTTCTTCCTTCTCCCTTCAAATAAAAAAGCAGCATCTCTTACACAGTGGCTTTATTTCTAATAGCCTAACTTTGTGTATGGGTGAAAAAAAAATACTATTTTCTTAGCATCTATACATGTGGCATTTTTAAATCAGTGGGCAATAATGGGAAAATAATAAAATGAAAAGCAAGCTTTAAGCTTGAAATTGAAGACTGTTGGTAACTGTAGCAAATAATTTCAAAAGCAGTAGAACTGGGGCCTCAGTGTCTTCAGCTGTGTAATTTTTCAATTTGCACCAAGTAAAGTTTTACTCGTATGATTGGATATTTACAAAAGGCTTTCTTATGTCAGTTCTGTCAAATAATGTGAAGTCTTGCTTTAGTTTTCCTGTCTTTGGAGCAATCAGTTGGTCTTTTGAAAACAGTGTCCTGTAAATGTCATAAAAATTAGAAGATTGTTCCTAACTGCTTAACTTACTGAAATCTGCCAGCAAACTTTTGAAATTTTGTATGTATTCTTTCAGTGGGAAACTAGTTAAAAATCATGTATGTAACATCTGAAGAGGTAGATTTTTTGCAATACACAATTGTCTTTAAGGGAGCGATTATTAATAATTTGCAAAATATATCTTTAGAAGCTGTAATAGCTTTAAAAATTGAAGTAATCACAGTTTGTCCAAATTAAAAATAAAGTAATAGTCAAATCCCCAGTGGATGAACTTTGTCACATTTAGACTCAGTTGTGAAGATTCCAGAGGCAACCTGGTGTGAAAACATAAATTATAAACCAGTCTGAGAGTTGCAAAATCTGACTGATGAAAATCTAATTTTGTAGTCAAAATACTGTGGAATCCTTGAAGAGTATTTTCAACAACAGAAAAGTGCATTTGTGTGTGTGCATGCTATCAAGACAGTATCATCACACTTTTTTTGTACAAGATGCAGTAACCATAAATAGCCTGGTACACTGTTTTTAGGAGGGAAAAGCCTAGAAAGACAGTTAGATGCATCTATTGTACTTACTCTGTTGTCTGGGTCCATAATACTTGCAAGTCCTTCAGATGAAGGTGTCAGCAGTAAACAGGAGTAGTCTGCCTTCAGCATCACCAGTCTTTCCTGTCTCCACTTTCTTCCCATCTCGATCCCTTCCACATCTGTAACTGAAAAGTAATTACAAGTTGACACTTGTGAATACTTACTGAGGTTTTTAAAATTTGGTGATGTTAATCTGTGTTCATATTTCTTGCTGTTAGGCCTGAATTGCACCTATACCATCATACTAGACACCCATGCTTAAGAAGGTTGGCTTACGTACTCTCCAGGGCTAATAAATATTGTAGTATTCTGAACCTAATTAAACTATTCTAAGTTCCTGTGAAAGTGCCTGGAAATCTTTCTGTCTGCTCTAGCAAATGCCTCTGCTACTTAAAATGTTGCAATTGTTGGGGAAGCATACTTGGATGGTTTTTTATGTGGCCTAATTAGTTAAGGGTGATTTCAATAGTGGCAGGCTTAGTCAATTCATTTAAAATTACCATTGGAGGAGGCTGCAGTGCATGCCTTCTGTAGGAGTGCATGGTGGAGAGAACATTCTCCCTGGAAGTGGGTTATCAGCCCTTCCTAGCAGGAAGGGAACATACTGTTCCTGCATGATAGGATACTCCTCAATGCCAAGAAAAAAAAGCTACATTTTTTCTTGAAACAGGACCACTGTGCAGAAGTGGTCTGTTGCCAGAAAGTGCAAGTAGAGCTTGATTGTGTAGGGCACCTATTCTCATGAGAAGGGGGTGGAAGTTCAGGTGCCTGGTCCCTACAGCAGGTTTTATGGTTCTGTATAGAGTGATGAGATAAAATGCGTAGCTGTATTGAGCGCTGCAGAAATATTTTTGGAAGGTCCATATATTTATGACACTGAAGATAAAGCAACTGCAAAACAACAGGTAGTTATTATCACTGCCTAATTACAGTTTTGTTTGCCTTGAATAACATTACTAATTAAAGTACCAACATTTAAAAGTGTAATTGCTTAAACCTAAGCTTGTTTTCAAGATTTCAAGTGCTGTCTCTGCTTGATTAGTCAGTGCTATATTTTGGTGGTTTTTTTCCTTTGGAATATTTGTCATCTGGAGAAAAAAATGTCAGCCACTGAATTCTGTCTAATTGCCTAACTTTCTGTGAATGAAGCTCAATTTTCTATAGAGCACGGTCTCACTTCTGATTCTTATCTTTCTCATTCATGAGTCTTAATGATATTGTTTCCGTATGTTCTTTCATGGCTCAGCTAATGCTAGGCTATTAGAGATTGCTTTGGTACTGAAGCTTCCTGCTGTTCTTGTGGTCAAGATTAGAGTTAGATCTTAGTAAGCATTTCTACAGTGAAGTGGTACTTGATGTTAGCATGCCTGTGTTCCTGAACCCTACTCTCTGAGGTAAACTATTACCGCTGTTGTAATGTCAGTGAATAGCAACAGCCCTTTATTCTTGAACAGTCACCCTAGAAGCAAAGTGTGGGCTATCTTCCTGGTCTTGTATCAGAGAAGAAATGTGTGACCTAGGAGCATCCAGCATCATCTGGTCAGGCTGCAGCATGTTGGCTTAGCCATAATGAAGATTTCCACCATAGCATGTCTTAAAAATACCTGCCATGGCTACCTTCTCACCAGCTTTAGTATTGATTAGGACAATGTTTCCATATACCTGCTTTATGGAAAAGAGAATAGAAATTGTGATTTCTATTCTTACAGGGCTTGAATTGCACACAACTATTCACCATAGCTTGCTTTTTTCCCACAGAAATTTAAAAGTAGCTAATTGAGCTGCAAGTCCTTAGACTGACTTTGTGAAGAAGCTACAGCCATTGTATAAGCATGGATTTTTTCAAGAGATTATTCTTCTTGGAAGCAACTGCTACTACTTGCATTCTTGCATTACAATACAAAGTCTTTTCTTTTTTCTTAATCTTTTTTTCCTGATTTTATTTGTAAGACACTTTCAAGGGCTGGGAAGGATAACTTAAGAAAAGCAAGCCTGTCATATGATTAACTTATGTGTGTATGGAGACTTCTGCACCTTTATGGGAAAAAAACTACACTTTTAAAATTGGAAGTTAATGCTAGTATGTCGTCAGTAGTACTGTCAACATGTAACACATAATGATACTGAACCATTAGAGAAATACACAAAACCTAGATGCATTTATACGAGCCCCAAAATGGGAGTGGTTAAGCACAGAGGTGATTTTGTAGCCCTTAAACTTAACTGAACAGGACCCTGAGCAAATGAACTCCAGGCTTTTAATTACCCTTTTTGTGAGCCAGAGCTTGGCCTGGAAGACTTACAGAGATCACATCCAGCAGAAGTCATTTTATGAGTCTTTGGTCTTTGCACCACAACGTGTTGTCAGCTGTATGTAAACTGCAAAAAAGCATTGCAGTGGGTCTTGCTTTCTGTTCTGGTGTATACTGAAGTGGCTGCATATCTAACAGCTTTAATATTGATGCCACTACTTGTTGTGACTTTTGGCCAACTATGTTTTAATCTCTGTCAGCCACAACCATTCCGTCTATTGTAGTGATTTTTTCTTGTAATGAGATGTGCCACTGTCTGTGTTGGCTTGCTTCACTGTTTTTTGAGAAACACTTGAGTTACAGCAAGTCATTAACTTGACAGGCCACTGCAGCAAATGTTCACACCAGAAGCTGATCAAAGTGCACAGCTATCTGCTGCCCAGTCAGAAACTGTCGGTGGCTGCTGCGATCACATTCTGCAAATGTGTGGTGGCTGGTTGTGGCCAAGTTTTGCAGGCAGAAGGTGTTTTCATGAGCCTTTTGTTGACACCACATATCCTGCAGTATAGGTCTAAGGGTAGGACCAGCTCTTCCAGTGAGACAGCCAGTGTACAGCTGACAAGACAGACTTAATGCTTCATAGCTCATCAGCTTGAAGGGTGTGACAAGTTCCTGGAATCTATGGTATGTCCTACAGCTGGAGGTTGTGGAAAAAGTAAAGGGAATGGAGTGAGGTTGGTTTTCATTTCCATGGCCCATCAGTTTTTGGTGGACTACCTTATTTCTTTCCCCTGTGGACCTTTTCCAAATATACAGCTATATGAAAAGGACAAGGTCCTCACCAAAACTCTTGAAAAAGCAGTAGTGACAACTTCAAAATCCTCCTACTGAAAATACAGTAGTAACAAAGTAATCTACTACATGTCAGAAAAAAAATACACTCATTATGTTGAATTAGTGGTGTGACCTACGCTGAAGAAATATTTACGTATAAAAGAACCCATATAAATGCAATATTCTCTTCAAGAATGCTGTGAGAAACTGAGCTGGTTATATTAATTGGCTTCAAAATAGACAGTGAATACTCATGCAGTAAATGCAGTAGAACATTCAAATTATGATATTTGTGTAAATGTTCTTGGATGCAGCAATTACACAATTAAATTTGAACTTTAAAAATTGAATTTATGTGGCTAGGATTCATATTGAATAGTGGTAGGTGAAGTTTTATTTTCTCAGGTTTTAAGTTTTGCTGATAAATCTGTAAATTTCCTAATGGTGTGGATAATTACTTTTACCATCATTGTTCCAGAAGCTGAATAGCAGAGCGCTTGACACCGCTGCTGTATATAACGAAAATGAACAGGGGATGAATTAAAAGGAGTTGGATTTTATTGTCCATTGCCCTCCCCCCACCAATATACACTTTCTGTTTTTTTCCTGTATTGTCCTTTTAATAAAAAAACCTGAGTGGTGTGACAGCAAAATTTGGAACTTTATATTCTAATATGCAAAAGCCTCATTGCAACTTGTCAACACTAGGAATTTGTACAATGCTAAAGAGTAAGTTAAAATGCAATTGAACTCTAAACTTGGTAGACCTCAAAACAAAACCTGCTTTAGATTCAGTGAAATTGTTTTCTAACTTGTAAATCAATCTCTACTCATAAGGTAACCAAGTATACATTAAATATATTATGATTATACAGAATGAGGACACACTCTGTGTAATTCTTCTTTGTATTCATGGGGTAGGTGTTGGTTCAAGGTTTTATAAGCAGTTATTGAGTTACGACAGTTACTGGTTTAGCCAGATAATCCAGTTGGTGCTTTTGTTGTTGGATATGATAGTAAGCAATGCATAGGGAGCCCTGTCTTGACACAGATCACTGTCTCCTGTGCCTTGAATTTAAGTTTTATAATTCCTGCAAAGACCACCCATTTCTGTGAGAAGTCCTGTTGGGTAGAGGTTAGTGGAGCTGGACTTGTTTTGGAGTGTTAAGAAGATTTCTTACAGGAGTGGCGAGATAGTT
This sequence comes from Platysteira castanea, assembly GCA_013397175.1. NCBI lineage: Eukaryota > Metazoa > Chordata > Aves > Passeriformes > Platysteira > Platysteira castanea. The sequence goes on from VYXC01000508.1 coordinate 311,820, forward strand.
ACTGTGGTTAAATGTGAACTGTAGAATGGCCTGCCTTTGCACCTGTGTGCTGTCTTGTGTCTACAAGGTTATCAATTTAACAATTAGACAATATTGGGCAAATGAGGGGAAAAGGCTATTAGAGAAGCAGGGGTTTTGAACAAAGTCTGCCCAGCTGTCCCTGAAATTAGGTCATTGCCTGTTTGCAACATAGAGGGGGAAATGGCATCTCTTAGCTGACATTAAGTTGCAGATATAACTGTTTTGTTGTGGTAGTATGGCTGATTCTTAGGTCCCTTTTTACTCATCTGACTAGTGCAGTTATGATTAAATTACTCTGCAGATTATAGGGAGAGAAGTTTTACTTCACACTCAGTTGTAGAATATTTGAGGAGGCAACTACAAAGCACTCTCTTCATCAGACAATCATGCTTTAACTTCTTCTGTAGGTTACCAGCAAGATTAGTAGGCAGTCTGACAACTTCTGACAAGGTGGCTGCAAAGAGGAACAGAACTACATCTTGACTTGTGAAAGTTAGCATCACAGTTCTTGGGCAAAGGTTACATAGCTTCCCTAAGGCGTAGCTGTGAGTCTGACTATATTACGTTGAATCTGTTCTAACAAAACTGAAAGTTTTTGATTAAAAAAAATCCAATGAAATTTAGGCTATTTTTTGGGGTTTAAAACCATTTGAAAAGTGTGACCATGGTGATAATGATATTTAGTAGATAATCTTATAATGCAAGAAGATATGCCTGCATTCTAGATGTCTACTGTCTCGGCAAGCAGTCAGTGTTGATGAAGGCAAAGTAATCCTTGTTGAGCAGGTAAGGAAAACCTGATACGGAGCCCATTACTCAGATTAGGTATAATTCATCCAGAAAGGTCTTGGAAGTGTAACAGATCTAAGAAAACATGTGCTTAATATGTCATAGTGATAAAGGAAATACAACTTATTGACTGTTAGTGAAATAAGTAGAGAATAAAGCAGAAAACTATTACTGTGACCCTGTGTTCAAAGCGCTAAAACTGAATTCATATCAGATAAGGATAAGTCTTATCCCCATTCAGAGAAGGATATAGTAGGACAATTAATATCCATGTAAGAGTGACAAGCATAATATGTAGCATGATTTTTTTCTTGGTACAAGAATGACTTAAAACTAGTGTTGTTTGCTAAACTTCCTAAAGAGAATGTAGAGGCCAAAGAAGTGTGGCAAGTATCTATAAAAGTATGTGCAGCATAAAGAAACAACTATGGACCCATCAGTACCATCTGTTAGTGTAAGAGTAAGGAGGGACAATCAACTGAAACTAGTAGGTGGCAAAAGTCTAGATAAAAGGAGCTAATTATTTACATAGTGTGTAAGTAAACTGTGAAACACAATCCTGTCCAGCGTTGTCATGCTCAGAATTTCACATGGGTCTGAAGAGTGAATAGACAGATTCACGGAGGAAGAATGAGGTATGTGCTGTAGAACACGTGCTGGCCGGGGGAACTTTGAGCTCCGACCTGGCAGTTCCTGGGAATATGCTTCCATAGTTATAATAGTGTATATTTACCTTCTCTTGGTATCTGATGCTGCTGGAGAGTAGATCCCAGGCTAGATAGCCTCTGCTCTGGCCCATTACAGATCATTTAAGGTTATGTCCTTATGACTTGGCTGCTAAATTCTTCAAGGGCTTCCGTTTTCCTTCCCTCATGGGATTCTTAAGGTAAGACACATATATACTAGAAAATACACTCAAGAATGTACTAGTGACTGAAGCAATCTGGTGTGGAATAATCCTCATCTCTTATTAAAATCTCTCTGTTTGAAAACAGAAAAATTTCTGGTTGCCAGCTGCAAATGAGCCTAGCTCATGTGCATTCTCAAACCATGCCCAGGAATTTTCAGAGTTCACTAGTTGGCATAGGTTAAAATTGTGCCAGAGGCAGTTTAAACAATTAAGCAATGTATTCCAGTTGCATTCCAGTACCTAGGAGTGTGTCCAGGCAGTGTGTAATTCACAGGTTCATCTTGAGTATTGTGTTTGTATCCAGTTTGAAGTACTAAATAGACATTGCCTTGCACAGTAGGGCTTCTCTGTGTGACTACCATAGTTGCTGATCTGCTTCTTTACAGGCAAAATTTCTTTGCTAATTTTCATGAAAAAGAATGAAAAGTTCATTTGGGTTCTTAAGGTGTCTAAACATTGCACAGAAGTGAAAACGTAAAGCACAGGAGTGATATGAGGTCATTTGAACTTTATGGTGTTAACTACCTGGGAAATCAAAGCAGCAAATATCTATATGGATGTATCTATATGGCAGCAAAGTTGCTGCCTAGATCAAGGAACAAAATTAAGAGATGCTTTGGGAAAGGATCAGTTATGGATTTTATTATTTTTGCCTTAAAAATAATAGCTACCTTTTCTTTTTAGACGATGTCTTCAGCTGTTGTTCAGATATACGCAGCAGATCGCAATGCCATGTGGTCAAAGAAATGCTGTGGTGTAGCTTGCCTTGTAAAGGACAATCCGCAGAGGTCGTATTTTATCAGAATATTTGACATTAAGGTAAGCGTCTTTTTTCTTTTTCAGACTCTTGAAGTTTGGTTGTATTCATTCTCCATTTTGAATTAAATGAGCGTAGGTTGTAGTTATGCATTCATAGAAATTCTCAAGGAAGTGGTTGTGCTTTAAGCAGTGCAATTGCAGTGGTTATTAATAGGCAATCGCAACTTTCTCAGGTATTCTAAATTTAAACAATTTCATATATGTCATCTTTAATATCAGATTCAAATTTTTTTACAGCTTTTAGAAGCTGTCCTCTACAGATCTGATTAGTCACATTAGTGGAAATTAGTATAGTGTCACTGATAGGGGTAGCTAGCAAAAAAATTCTAGGAAGTGTCACTACTTTGAATGGTTTAAGAAAATAGATGCTGTCTTCTGTATGGGTGGAAACAATCTTTTTGATCAGTGTGGTGCATGTGAAAACTGCAGGGTAAACAAATTGTGTGTTCTGACTTTTTTGGGGGGGGTTTTGGTGGCTTTTTCTTTCATTCCCCCTCCACAGTATATACACTCATATTGGAGATCTTTGTCCTATAATAGTATTCCACTCAAGAGAGTGGGAACTGAGAGACAAAGTGTCCAAGATGTGTTTTCATAACAAAAATGATGCTAAGAAACCTAAGTCCTACTGACTGTGCTGAGGCTTTGGAAAGCTTCCCATTATCTCTGCAGCCAGGAAACAGCTCTTTATCTGTCAGCATTCAGTGCTTGAAGTCTCTCAGATTTGTTCAGGATTGCCAGTTTGCACTTGCATTTGACTTTGTGATTTGGTCATTTGACTGTTAAGACTTAGGGAGAAACCTCCTCCTTGGGTGCTGAACTATAGTCATTTAAATACATGAGACTTATTAAAAAGATGAGATTTTTGTTCTCTTTAAGTTAAGTTTTCAAGTCAAGCCTGAGACAAGAACAGGAGTCTGGAAGCCTCCTTTATTGCTGTTGCTGTTTAATCACTGTTCTTATGACTGATCACTATTACTGCTCTCAGTATCACTGTTTCAGGGTTGTAGAACTTGAAAGAAGTTTTTGGAAACATCCAGGAGTTTGAACAGAACACAGTGACCTAGAGGAATAGGCTTTCATATCTGTTCCACAAGCTCTGGTGTATTTTGATTTTGATTGAGCTTATCTATTGGGTTAATAGCAAGGCAGATGTTTAACACTATGTTGGTCCAATTCTTAATAGGTTCTATTGTAAAAGAAGTTAAACTCTGCAATTTCGTCTGACGTTTTTCAGTCTTTTGTTTGTTTGTTTTCTTCTTTTCAGGATGGGAAATTACTGTGGGAGCAGGAGCTGTACAATAACTTTGTATATAATAGTCCTAGAGGATATTTTCATACCTTTGCTGGAGATGTGAGTCTCAATGTCTTTGAATACATATTTTAAAATGCCTTTGGTTTAAACAGTATCTTCTTTTAATGTAACTGAGGTTATTAATTAATGCTGTGAATTATTTATAAAAGCTTATTTATTAAAGGAAATTGTTTTGGTATCTCAACTAGAAAATTTAATAAGTAGTACAGAAGCGTAAAACATGGAGGTTTTTTTCAACTTTCTTTAATGAAATTACATTTTGACTTGCAGATGATATTTACGACATATCATGTATTCTTAAAGCAGAAATTTTCCTCTCCCCTTCCCTCTTTAATTTGAAGGTACAAGATTTTGCTCCTATCTGTTAGCCCTGATCTCTAGAAACTTGATTAGTAGACGGACATTCCTAAGATACAATGTTTCACTAAGACTTGGTTCCAAATTTGCAGTGATGATTTTTTCTGGTTATACCTTTAAAAAGGTGTAAGACAACATTTAAGAAAGCCTTTAAAACATCTTCTTAGTCATGGAGGGGGGAATATTAATGTTTTTCAGACATGTCAAGTTGGTCTTAATTTTGCTAATGAAGAAGAAGCTAAACTATTCCGCAAAACAGTAACAGATTTACTTGGACGACGGCAGAGAAAATCTGGTAAATATTCAAATTAATCTTAAATTCAGGCTTGTTTGTGTTGTTTGGGGGGGTCGGGAGGGGGCAGGAAGCTACTGCTATGTCTGAAAGCCACTGGAGGCACTACTGACATATTTGTATTTGAAGTAATTATGCTATTAAACAGTGCTTCTTTCTCTGTTGTGCAAAAGTTAGTATTTTTCTGAAACAGCTCACCTTGGTGTTCTGTTCTGTAAGTCTATGTCTAAGCTGAAACCCCAAGGTTGTGATTTGAAAATATAGATCAGGGGAAATTAAAATGGTAAGCTGACATTGGGAAAGCTAGAAATCTTTCTCTTAAGTGGTTTTCATATTTGAATAAACCCTTTTTTAGCCCTGTTTATAACTGATTTGTTAAATTCAGCCCAGGTGGGTTGTAACAAAAATTTTACCATCTGGTACGTTCAGTAGTTTATGAATTTTTGGCATTGATCCAGCAGTTAGTAAAGAAATACCTTTTATTCAGAACTAGTGATTTTGGCTTTGGCCAAGAACAGAAGACTTAATATGCCTATACTGTCCTTAGCAGCATGGGACAGTGAAACACAGCATGCTTTTTGCCAGCTGCAAGATGCCTTGGGAACATGGTCAGTGCTTTAAAGGGAGCTCAGGCTTCCTACACATCTTGTCTTGGTCATTTTCCAGGGAGCCCATAAACAACTTCCCTGTCTTGACAGCTGTATCTCCATGAAGGATAAAGTGATACAAAATACAGGCTTGGAACAAGTAGATGTGTTCAGGCTTGCTGCAAGATGTAGTGTGGACCTGTGTGCGAGCTACAGGATGTATTTTTGTAACCCATTCTGCAACTGAATTGCACTAGCAATGCAGTGTAAACTACTGTAAAAGGAGGAAGCCTTCATCCTGGAGAGCTGCCCTTGCAAGTGTTCTTGGGAATGTGCATTATCTGTATGTATTCACTTGGATTTCACCAAGGCATGGTGACTCAGGAGCAGAGCACTTGTTCTGGGAGCTTAAATGACAAGATACCCTCAGCTCAGAAGAAGTTCATAAGGTTTCATGAGAAGTGGGATCACTAAGAAGGGGCATTAATAAAGTTTCTCATACCCACATTGCAAAAATAATTTCGCATCTACTGTTCCTGAAGTTTTACTCTATTATATGTCTAAAACACAGTGCTACAATGCACAGACATGGCTTGGGAAGAAGTATGTTTGCATTATTGGCCATAGCAAACTTTGTTTGAAAATAGTAGTTCAGTCAAACCTTCTGTTCACAGTTTTTCTTCCACATAGATATTTTTTTTCACAGGACCACATTAAGTTTTTTTCGTTTACGCTTTGAACTGATGTCTTGGTATGCTAGAGCTCATCTTACTTCATATATTGTTTTAATCAACAACTTCACCTCCCCAAACATTTGCAACTTCAAGAAAACCTGTATTTAAAAAAGAAAATGAAGTGAAACAAACAAAAAATAACCCTCAAAGCAAAACATTTCAGGTTTTTCCTTGTTAAGAGCTGCAAACCAAGAATTTAAAACAGTTATGAGATTCCTTAGTCAAGCCACCAGATGGAGTTCTGTATTTGTCCTTGTGACTATTTAATTGTGCTTCTAAAATAACAGGCTTTGTGCTTGTTCAAATCAAAGCTGATTTGTTGGTGGTGTTTATACTTTGCTGTTGGTGTTTATGCTTTTATTTATTTTTAAATGCTTGAAAAAAACATATATTAATTTATACATAGATTGATATATAATACAAATGATACAAAAGTTGTAGATTATTTATAATATTAATACATCTTAACTTCTCAGTCACAGAGGTAATAGTCCGGTAATTTTGATGATTTTCTGTTTTAACGGGATTTTTACTCATACCTTCCAAACTATGTTTCACTTCATAGCAGTGAAGCAGCCACCTGACATGCTTTCAACTCAGCTAAGTGTTCCATGTGATCATTTAGCTGCCTGTTACGCTATTCAGGGTTTGCTAGGAGACTTCTCCAGGAGTCTTATGGAAAACTTAAGTTGTTGAAAGGTAGCAGTAACAGCCATTCTGGTTTACAAAGCTATGACTTGTTGCTGAGGTTAGTACACAAAATCCTGTCTGACAGCCAGGAGAAGACACAATAGTGTTCTGCTCTTCCTCACTCAGCATGAAATGCACTCCAGTATACAGACAACCCCTGAGTAAGTGCATCTGTAGTTCCAGAGAGGTGAAAGTTTGACTCCAAGCAGAGAATGTACAAAAGCTTGCAAATGTACAAATTATCAAGCGGAGAATAGAATGAGGAACAAAGGTAGAGAAAGAATTCTTGATCTGTTGTCCTAATCTTTGTAATAGTGTGGGGTTTCATCTAACTAAACTCTAGTTTGGGTTGGCGTTTTGGTTTTGGGGGTTTTGGATTTTTGGTTTGCTTTTGGTTTTTTTGGGTGGTGGGTTTTTTGGTTTTTTTTTGTCAATTAAATTCTTAACCTTAGGTTAGAAAGAAATTGCTATAGTTCATTAATTTGTCTGTAGATTTACTTAATCTCTCCAGTTACTTCTTAAACCAATCCCAGATAGTTCCCCCAGTAAGCAGGGTGAACAGTGTGTCTCATTCTCAGTGCTTGTCACTGTAATACACTCTCACATCAGGTATTGCACATAAATACCATTTTTATTTTTATTATCTTGCCACAGAAATGTTACTGTGTACACACAAGTGTCGTCTCCACATGCTGAGTACTCAGCTCTAAAAGGGAAGCATTCACTTGTTCTTAACTTCAAGTAGTTCTTTCTGAAGTAGGAGGCTTCTTGACTAATTTTTACGTATTGCGTGTAGCTTATGGGTGGGAGCTCTCTTAACCTTCCATGAAACTGCATTTTTCCTCCACAAGCTCTTAGCTCCTGAGTTCCTTCATAACAGGCTACTTAAGTTTCAAGATAGATACTTAATAGGGACAGGGATATTTTTTTTTAATTTGTTTTGGTATTTTTCTTTCCTCTTTGGTCACAGCTTTTGTTTTTGCTGCCTGGGTGACAAGGGCATCTCTAACCTGCTCTGCTTACATTGGATTCAAGTCTTGGCAGAGATTATTCTCGTTTCCAGGAATGCATATTGAAGGGAGCTGTGTTTTTTGTACATAGGCAGCTGCTGATATTCATCTGTTTTAAGTCAGTAGGCATGTTCATCTTTAAAAAGTGGAAAATCCACCACTCTTGTCAGGTCATCTGCACTTCAGGAACAAAAGTTCATACTTTCTTGTCAGCAGTGGTAACCACAGAAAAACAGAGCTAGTCTCTTTGGGCCACAAATTAATCTAGCCAGCAAAAGTTACAGGAAGTGTATATAATGTTTTGGTTTGTTTCACACTATTTTTTCTCTTGAACTATTTATACTAATGAAAATTGTAAAGGATTCCCATGATTTGACTCAAGGCCACTTGAGTAACACTTCTATGAATACCTCCTGCTTTTGCCATCTTCCCATCCTATGGCAGATGACTTGCAACCAGTCCTGCACTCTCCTTCACTGTCTCTGAGTTGTTGACTAAAACTCTAATTGTGGTCCAAAGGCTGAGTTGGGGGTTGATTGGGTTTTTTTCAATTCGTTTTGTTGGGGTTTTTTTTTCCTAGGGGCCAGTACAAGATGTGGTTTCTTAAACTGCATATTGTGGGAAGAGAGGGGACAGTATTTGGCCAAAAAGCCTTTTTTCTTTTTCTCATCTCAGACCTGATACTTTTTGTTGAGGCACCCTTGCAGAGGTTCTCCACCTCTATGCCTGAAACTAACCTGCTGTGACCTAAAAATCAGCTGTCTTTGGAAGGCTCGTTCATCAAAAGTTGATTCTCAATGGGTTTTGGTCACCTTCCCATGAAGGTTTGATGATCTCCATGGATTCCTTTATTCCTATGTGAAGATCAGCAGACTGACATGAGGCTGAATTGCCTTGCATACTTAGGATTGTATATTTTTGGATTTTTATGTATTCTTAGGACAAGGTCAGCACCATCTGTGGAGGCACCTTCTCCCTTCTTATGTTTTTGAGTCTGGAAAAATATAACAGTTTTTCTGAGGCTTGCTGGAAAGTGAAATGCCTGATACAAATTCTTGTTATACAACTCTTGGGAGTCCTGTTAAGCTACAGATACTCTGGATCCTTACAGAGCTGTGGCTTTTGTTCTGGTGAGATGGTAAACTGCTTGCCTTTATGGGTGCTGCCAAATTCAAATTTTTTAAGAGTATGTGTATAGATACATAAATAGTGTAAATGTGTACTGGAGGTGGATAGGAATTAATAGTAAGTGAGGGAAATCTCCTTTAAAGGGGAACTTACTATTGTAGGCTGAGACTATTGAGGTGTGAAATGTTTACATTTTAAATCATCAAGCCATATTCTTCATGGTCTTTGAAACACTGTGGTGCTTCTATTCACTGTGGTGAATAGAATTTCATATTAGTGTCAAGGAGATTCTAGTTCGTTCCATATTGTTCAGTTACCTGTTGGATAACGTAGGTGACGTGTCTTGCCCCTGTGTGTCCTATTTTTATGCATAAAGCAAAAATTAATTAAATTTTAGCTTCTGTGAGAGAACAGTACTCTATAAAAGTGCTGATTACATTTCAGATAAAAATGAAAGAACAGTTTCATTCAGGGGACATCAGAAAGCATAATGCTTCAAAAATCTTACTTTGATAGGTCGTATTAAAACAGATAACTTTTGAATATTTCACTCTACTTCATAGTTGAAATGCCTGAAACCAAGTCAGTAGCTACTGCCTTATGCTCCTGCTCAGTTTGTACACTTGATATCAGTGTGCATTATCCAAAACTGCAGTTTTTTGTTCGGTAATAGTTTTTTTCAACTGCGCAAGTAGACATAAGGGATAATAATAGATTCCTAAGTTTGAGGTCAAGGTCATTGGAAGCTTCACTAGAAACTAAAATTCAGAATTATTTTTTCCTCTTGATTAAACGGTTCTTTTTCTTTTTCAACAGAAAAAAGACGAGACCCACCAAATGGTAAGCTTTTTGCATGAATCTCTGCATTTTATTTTTTCCTTCTGCTGCCATTTGCTGTTTATGTATAGCTTTGTTTCAGATTTGTTCAGGATGGTCATCTAGTGACAAAAGCAATAAACTGGAGGTTACAGTATTCTTTTTGTTTCTGTTCTATGGTATTTGTTTAGTTGTGGCTTGAAAACTTTGTGGCTTAGCTGGCATTTGTAAAGAATGTTTCTAGAGGAGCATATTTTGTTGCAAATAGGACAGAGCGCCCTTCAGCCTAAATGGGGAAGAAAACTTTGGACCTTGCGTTGGCTGCTTCATTTGCAGAAGATGATGTATAGGATCATTGTACAAAATTAGTCCATTTGTCTTAATGGCAGGCATAATGATGATGGATTTAATAGAATATAATGTAACATAGTCTTTAGGGTTTATGTCATATGTTTGTCATTATTAAACTCTTTTTGAATGAAGAATTATTTGAATCTCCTTGCCTCTCAGAAACATGTCTCACTAGCATGAAGGTACAGGTTCCTCAGAAGATCCTCTTATTAATTTGATGGAAGGAATCAAACTATGTATCAGTTTGATGCAGAACACTTTTACCATCTATTCTAAAATCATGGAAAAGTCAATGAATATCAAGTTTGGTGGTTTTGATTTCTGAATTCACACTGAAGTTAAAAAGGGATTTCTCCTGTCATATTTCTATTGGTGATTCAGATCATAGATCATACCCCTGTATCTCTGAGTTTTCTGCTTGAGCAAGGGTAGAGTTAACTGATCTTCTGAAATCCCCATATGGCTTGAGGTGGTAGCCTTAAAATTTGTGCTAACCAAGTAATTCAAGCATCTCTCTGTAGGTCACCAAAATGGGTAATTCATAACTAATCTTGAATTATGGGAACTACTGATTCCTTTTATATACCCAGATAAAACCTCCCTCATGTGAAATACTTCTCAAAAAATTGCTTTTTTCTTTTTGATAACCTCTTAAGTTTTGAGGAAATCGAGGCAGTCCTCAGTTGAGGCCAGGCATTTTTAGTATAGATTCAACTTTGACTGGGCTGTTGAGTTTTGAACACTCATAGTAATATCATCTGTGATGGTCTTGCCAGCTTTTCTGAGCTTTCAGAAGGTTTTAACTGTTCTGCTCTCCTAAACAGCACATCCCTGATAGCAACGTCTGCAGAGCAGATGGAAATTACAACAGCAGTGGGAATCATGTAGTAACACCTACTATGAAAAATTTAGCCTTTGTCTCTATTTTGACACAATTTACTGGTCTAGCTTGCTGTCCTTGATTAGAATAAGATTTAAGAAAACTAAGTCTGCAAAAACTTCCGTGCTTAATACTCTCCATAACTCATGCTGCAAGACCTTGGGAACAATATTTTTCTGAGAAATTCTCTCATACTAAACTTGCAGTCATTGTCCCTATGCTGCATTTATCCTGAGTATTCTGTGGAAGACATAGTGTTCATGCTCAAGGTTTCAGATTTATAATCACTTCAAAGGTTTCAGCATATCTGTCTTTTAATAAACTGTTTCCCTGGGACATCCACATACTCTCTCAAAACCTGTCCGTTTTCCTTTTCTGATTGTATCAAATCCTGCAATGACTGGCTTCTCTGCTGGTAAAAAGTTGCGTAGCCACATCCTCAGTAGTCACAGATAAGATACAGTCAGGTCTCGGATTATAGCCATAGGTTGTTACATTCTTGTCATGGTTTGACACTGGCCCAACGCCAGGCACCCATGAGAGTCTCTCGCTCACCCTCCCCCACCACAGCTGGGCAAAAGGAGGGAAAAGAGGAAAAAGGCTTAATGGAGGCTTCATGGGTGAGAAAAGGAGAGCGGGAGAAATATTTCAAGAGCAAAATTGGCTCAACCTTAGTTGCTAAGTAAAATTTATTACCAGCGGAATCACAGACTTCACATTTCAATATTTGGAATTAAGACCGCAGCAGATACGTTCTATCAAAATATAACTGGAAAAAAAACCCCCACACCTCTTGTAATAACAGCTAGTTTTTGTTTTACTCTCCATATGCAGTTTCTGTTCAGAAATTCTGTTGGGGAGGAAAGATGAAACACCTGGGGTTTTTGTGCTGGGTATTAATGCATTATTAGCTCTAAAACTGAAAAACAAGAACAGTCGCATTTCTGTACTCATATGACCCATGGTTTAAATACTGTGGGGAATTTTGTTTTACTGGGGCTTGTTAGTCTGGATTTTCTGCATACATTGAAGCTGCATGGAAAAAGCACTTGGTCTTCTGTGTGACGTTTTCAGTGATACGGATTTAAGGGGTTTTGGGGGGTTTTTTTGTAGAATTGCAGGATTAAACTCAAATTGGCATTAACAGTTATGTAAAATGTATTAGTCTGTAATTTCCTGGGATTTGTGTTCTACTCATTTGTAATAGCTAGGTCTGTTTATGCAAATCAAGAAGAGTTATTGTGCTTGAACTGACCTTTTAGTGAAGTACTGGATGAAATGAGGATTTGTCAGAGTATTAGGTTTTGAGGGACTCTCAAAGAACCATGTGGCAGAATTTTGTTTCAGCTGTTAACCAGAACAGTGTGCATTTCTTGTAGGGCTGTCTGTAGTCTGGCACAGATACCTAGAGAGGCTCTAAATAAAATACAGAATAGAACTAACATTTCAAAATGTTTTGTACAACATTTGCTGGAGCCCCTTCTGAAGATGTCACAGATATTGGTAACAGTGGATGCTTAAGGCCACTGTACTGTCAGGTACTTCCTCATGATGAGCTCTATATGCCTCTCTCATCTTCGTTTATTGAGCTGTCTCCACCTGATGGGGAAGGTGCATGTCTAATGATGGGAAAAATTTTACTGGATATAAATATGGCAGTTCTAGAAGAGTACAATTCTTTCCACGGTTCTTTCATCCCTCGTGGACATCTAAGGTCTAAACTAGACGGTAAGAAAAATTTTCATCTTTAAGTTTACTGTGACCTCTTGTATGAATATCATTGTCAAGGAATCAGGCTATTAGTCCTTGACTTCAGCTCAGCTGAGTAAAACTTCCTTGTGCAAATTGCTGCTGCTTTACATACAACTGACCATGTTTGGTTAGTTCAGGATTTTATATACAAAAAGGCACAATGACTGCTAGAAATTGAGAGAAGAATATCACAAACTTACTAGCATTATAAAGGTACCCATTTCTTTTTTGAATGGCAATACAGCTACTGAAATTGTAAATATCAATATAATAGGTGAAAATGGGCGGAATATAACAGAAAATATAATTGGTGATTAAAGTGAAGATTAACTCCTAGTCTTTTTTGTTTTGTACCAAGGAAATTAAGACTGTAATAGTCTATTCATTTTGAAGATTTTACTGAACTTCTTGTTAAGTTTAGAGTTGATAATATTTGATGATTAGTCAATTCAGTGCTATTTTTAAGTGAAACTCCAACAATGCAAATTGTTTTGTATAGTCATATGTGGTCAATTTTTGTATTCTCAAAGGACAGTTGTCTAGATCAAAACATTTCTAGATAAAAGCATTTCTGCTTAGCAGAAAAAAATTTTAGAAATTTTCCATGCAGTTTTAAATCTTGTCCTTTAAGACTCCTACAGGAATGTTGGAGTTGTCATATGTTTTAGATGAGTTTGCCCAATGTCATGTTTCTTCTTTCTTGTCCTGGCCAGTACGAGGTGCTTCCCACTGAGGTGTTTAACTGCAAATGTCAGCTATGTTGTCTGTTATATTGTATACTTGTCCTTTCTGATTTTTATTTCCGACTGTGAACATAAGGCTTGTTGATCCTTTCTGAATGCAGTTATGAAAAAATAGTGTCAAAATAAGGTTCAGATTTATCAAAGTCTAATTAGAATTTTTTTATCATCTGCCCAGTAAGACTGAGTCTTACTTCAGTTGATTTGCTAATCACTGGGTCCTAACTCACAGGGAAGTAGGGAATGTTTTCAAACTATTTCTGGCCAAACTGGTTTTAAATTACCTGCTTAATCTCATTTGTCCAAAACTGAAATTATTTACCCTTTTTGTAGGTTTCTTTAAAAATACTCCTGTGTGTATGTATGTATACATGTGTATGTATATAAAAAATGCATAAATTGCCTCTTAATATTTAAGTACTGCTATCACTTGCTTATGTCAAGAGTTATCTTCTGTCAGAGCTAAAAAACCTGAGTGGAACCTGTGCTAGCTATGTTTGTTTGCTAGTATTACACAGGTAACATAATATTAAAATGCTAAAATTCACAGGAGTATAATTCAGATTCATTTTAAATAGCTAGAATGATAATTGAGAATTATTTATAATTAAGGACAAAGTTTGAGAACATAAATGAAACACTCAAACTGTATTTCTGGTGCTGTTTTTACTGTCTCTGCAAGCTGTTTCTTATCTGGGACTTAACTGTATTAAAAACCTGTCAAAGAGTAAGACATAAGAAATCCTGAATAGGTCCACAGATGTCCTATATTTGAAGACAGTAGTGTGTCCAGAGCAGCCTTCTGAAGTTGTGATGTTCAAGTTCTGTGTTTGATGGCAGAAGGCATTCCCACTTGGGGCTTATTAAGCGAAGGTTCTGTCAACTGAAAGATCAGTTTAGCTGCCCAGGTAAGGGCCTGCTGGCTCTTTGGGTCCAACTGTTTATCAAGTCACATCTTTGATCTTATCTAGGGTTGTAGCTATGTTGTATCTTGCTTAATGTGTCTCATCATTCCATGTGTTCTCTGCAAGTGGCAAAAACCAAGTTGTAGTTCAGAAAATATTTCTGTTGCTCTGTTCTAGCAACATTTTTTTTTTCATCAAATAATATAGTTTATGCATCTGACATCCAGAACTCATCTGGATGCATATGGCATATAGAGCTACAAGCTAGATTACAAGTATTCTACAGCTCAAATCAACCCCCAAAGTTTGTGGATTGAACATGGCATTGTTGAAACACAGCAGTAAAAATCCTGTGCTTTACTTTCACAGGCCCGAATCTACCAATGGCAACTGTTGATATCAAAAACCCAGAAATCACAACTAACAGATTTTATACTCCACAAGTCAACAATATTTCATATACCAAAGAAAAGAAGAAAGGAAAAACTAAAAAGAGAAGATTGACAAAGGCAGATATTGGAACTCCATCTAATTTCCAGTAAGTACGTTTTTGAGTTTGGTTTTGGATGGGTGGAAGTTCTGTTGTTGGGGGCGGGTGGTGGTGGCATCTGGTTCTGTTTTCTTTTCTGATTTTTTTTTGGTGTCAGTTACACTTGAAAATGACCAAGTCTTGAATCTGTGTAACCTGAACTTAGAACTAAGTAAATGCTACCTAGAATTCTGTGGGGTTTAAAAGCAAGCTAGCTTATACAGAGATGAGGATTTTACTGCAGCTGTAAACAGAAAGTAACTTGCTATCCAAAATCAGCTTAGAAAACACTTTAGCTTCATAGAGGTGCCTTATTGAAGTTGTTAGCTCAGTGGAGACTTTAACACTGATCAACTCTTTAACACTGTTATTCCTACACCTGTGCATATTTAGCTGTGCTTTGTCATGTGAAATACACATTTAGGTCCTGACTTGTCGTAACTGCAGAAATGACTTGCAATAATTTCGTCATTGGCTTTCTGTTTACAAACTTCTTCTGATTTGTCGGCTAGGACCTGTATCTTGTGATGAAAGTATAGCATGCATGTGTACATCCTTCAGGAATTTTTCCTGATGTAATTTCTTACATATCTATAATCTTTTGGAGTAGTTACGATGTACTACTTTAAGCTTCACTTTCACGGAACTTGGTTTTGGTCACTTTACTCAATTAACTGTTGCTTTCCTGAACATTAATTGATGTCATAATCTTCTGCCATTTAAAATAAATGTACTTTATTTACTGAACCAACAGGAACTTAAAGAGCTTGAGTTTACTTACAGGAAAGATCAGTTTCTGTGAAGCATTAGAAAACCAGTGTGAGGTTTGCATGCCAAGTGATTGTCTTGTTCTTTTGAACTGGTATGTTGCATCACTTACACTGATGTGTTTTCCCAGAATAAAATTCCATTAAAGTAATGTTGACGTTACCAGTTACAGTAACATTACTGCACAGTGTTTTGAGATAGTGCTCTGTGGAATGGCATTGGAAGGCTAAAGCACTTCCCTGAACAGACTCTGCCTAGAAATTTCAGGCGTCAACCTTGTTCTTACTGATCTGAGTATCAGTGCTGCATCTGTTAGTGTCACTTAAAGGGAAAAATACAGAAAAAAAGGAAGAGGGAAACAAAAATTAAGAAAGTCTTTTTGGCTTAAGGTCTATTTAAGTTGCCTGTAGAGTGCAGCAGCTATGTGTCATCTTACTATGTAAGATACTTTAATTGCTGGTTTTGTACAAACATACACAAACTGACATTTGGTATTGTTAGGCAAATAAGCCAGTAGGATAACTTGTATGTTACTTGTGCTGTGATACTGGTGAAGACCAACACAGTCACTATTCATGCTAGATCAAAGTTGCAATCAGTAGATAAAATTTTTTAATGCCTTCTGTTAAACAGCTGTGGAGTTTCAGTATTTTGAGAAAAAAGAACAATCTGTACTCAACATGAATATAACTTATTACTGTATACATTCTTCTAAGTAGCATAAGACTTGGGATTTCAATGCATTTGCATTGAAAAGATCTGAAAAACGTGTTACAGTCAGTGTGTACAAGTGATTTATATTACTCGGGTGAAAAATAAATGCAAAATAATGCTAAAACTGTGGTGTGTAAAACTTCAGTATCAATTAAGTGCACTAAATTCTGAGGTGTATGCTCACAACCTCTTAAAAGAGCATCCTTCTTAAAAGAGTCACACAGATGTGCACAAGTATGTGGGTAATATTATATTAGTGGTAAACCAATGTCAATTTACATCTGCTAGTTAATACATTGCAATCAGCTATGAGACTCTTTTAGGAAATCCATGTCTAATTTATGTGAAGCAAGCTGTAGCTTAGCATTCAGAATTCTGTAATCAATAAATCATCCCATATTTTGGTAGTTAGTTAAAGGCATTTAAATAATTAGGCAAAATGGGACTTTCCTTGGTTTTCTTTTTTTATGGCATAATGTGACTTTAAACCAGCCCTTTTACTTTTCTTCTTCTTAAAATAAGTAGTTAACTACTCATAGTTACACCAAAACCAAAACTGATCATTGTACTTCAATATTCTCAGGAAGAAATCTTGTGCTGTTGGTAATAAGAGACCCAAGCAAGAATATGAGGTTTGGTGTGCGAGGCACTGTGTAACAGCAGCCAGTCTTTGTAATCTGGCAATCTTAGCCTAAACAGCATTGGCTACTAACAGCTCACCTGGTATTTTTTTGTAACTCTGAGCTGAAATTCCTCAAACCTATATCTTGCTTCTAGAAGTCACCATATGTGAAAAGAATCCCAAAACATGGAGTCCTGGTAACATTATGGCTCTGTCTTCCATATCCAACAGAAGTAACATGAAACAGCATGGAGGGGCACAAAACTCATTCTAACTGGTTATAGCATCACATAGAATAATACTTTAGTAGCCACATGAAATGGCTACTAGAAGCTTAGGAAGATGGCAGCTGACAACAGTCCTGACTTATCTTTGAAAGATGTGAATGGGAGAAGGGTGATAAAAGAACACACAATGATGACAGGGAGGAGCAGGTTTTCCAGCTGCATGGCGCTGAAAAATTTGGCAATAGCTCAAGGTGCAGTTGCTCTGTAAAGGCTAAACTTCTCCTTGATCTCTGTGGAGTCCTTCCTTCCATCATTATCCATATGCGCCACAGGGTGGCATGAAGCCTTCATGTTTTGCCACAGACTGTAACCTAAGGAGAGAAATAAATTCTTTACCTGATCTTCTGGATGTAAGACAAAAAGTGGAAGTAAAGAAGTTTTACTCTTCCATTCTCAAATGGGGCACTGTGGAATAAGAATTGCTTAAAAGCTGGTAGTAATCTCCAGTTGTCTTGGTGTCCTCTTACTTTAGTTAACAAGATCCTTTTTATGCTGATTAAATGGACTTTTCTGCTTTTTTAGACACATTGGACATGTTGGTTGGGATCCAAACACAGGTTTTGATGTAAGTAATTTAATAAGTTACTGAAGACAATGATTTAAACTTTAGAGACTTTCTAATGTAAGTTATAAAGATTTGCATTAAATAAAAAATTAACTGTACAATTAAATAGTTATAAATGGGGATTTTATGATGGGATGTAAACAGAGAGATACTGGAGTAGAAGGGAATAGGCAGGGGGACTGAGGGGGCGAAAAGAACTTTCAGTTTTTCATGCAGGATACTTACCCCTCCTAAAGTAGTACTTTCCAACTTGAAAAGTCAACCCAGAGACATGTACATCACCTTGCTGTTCCTTTTAACAGTATGGTTTGTGGATATTTTTTTCCCGCAACACAAATGATATTTTAAAAGTACCACATTTCAAGCTACTTAAAACTAATGTATCTGACTTGCAGGTGAACAACTTAGACCCAGAACTGAAAAATCTGTTTGATCTGTGTGGAATTTCAGAGGCTCAACTAAAAGACAAAGAAACTTCAAAGGTCATATATGATTTCATTGAAAAAACAGGAGGTGTGGAAGCTGTTAAAAATGAACTGCGCAGACAAGGTGGGATTCCTTTTATTTCCACGTAAAAATTAACAGGGCATTTTTTGCCTTAAGGATTAAGAGTAGAAACTGTTGATAGTGAGCAGTTTTGGATTCTCTTCTCTGGGCTTCATGTCACTGCAGTTGCACTGGATCATGTTTCCATACACTATACACTATGTAAAAATGTTCAGGCATGACCTATGAGAGTACTTATCCCCAAGGAATAAGATATTCATGCCAATTAAGTAATCTCCAGTAGCACTTAGTCTGACTGCAAAGCTACTCAGTATGTTTGATAAATATTTTTAGACTGTGTATGTTAAATATTTATTTATAATCTCAATCTTATAAATAAATTAAAATCTTGGACACCATAATGCTGTTGTCAGCTGTAGTGGTAGTACATGGCTGGCAGGTATGTGTGGTGCCCATTTACCCTGGCAGCACTGTGTAGTGTGCAACAGCTACAGACCTGCAAATTTTATATTATTTTTTTTAAGTTAGTTTTTTTCTAAATTGAAATTAAAAATACTGGTTTGGAACATGCTTCTGCTGCAAAAAATTTCTCAAGCTGCTGCCGGCCTAACGTTTAAATGTGACCTCAGCTGATGTATTATCTAGTGGAAGATAGCAAGTCAGTTTAAAATTACCCTGCCAGTGTCAAACTTTCAAAAATTTACTTACATAATTTTTCTCTTGAGAAAAGATTTAAGTTGAAATTATAGCTGTTTGAAAGCAAGGAGTAAATTGTTCAGTGACTGAAGAGATACGGAATCGGGCTACAATGACTTGCTGACATTTATTCCTTAGGTCCCCCACGGTGGAGCGGTATGTACTTGAGCTGGCATCTAAGCATATGCTTCAAAGTATTCATGCTGTTGTGTGATTTCTTTCTAGATGATACCTTAGTCTGCACCTGTTTGACTGCAATACTAAACATTATGTTTGAACTTCTTATTTAAATTGCAAGAAAAACTCCCAATTACAATTTTTTGTCTGTCAGCTTTTTTATAGAATCTTAACTCTGTTTAAATGTTAACAGAGTTGTTGATCCGAGATTGCTAACTGTAAAACTAGATTGAGAAGACTTACCTTGGAGTCTTACGACAAGTTTAAAATATTTTTTAAATGCCTATTTTTCTATTTTGTATGTTAACTTCACATTATGGCCACTTGCATGTATGCAATTAAAAGAAAAACTGCCTCATCTGTAACATGCATGATGATAATCTAGCTCTGTGCTTTTTGATAGAAGTAGATAAAATACTCCAGTATTTCAGTGGGTTTATGCACAATTGTGTTACTTGACGTATAGGCTTGACTGCTGTTTGAAGTGTTCTTTCTCAACTGAAACACATTTTTCTGTGTTCATTGCAAGAATTTCTGTGCTTACATATTCACTCTGCTAGGATGCTGACTAGAGAGCTGCAGACAAGCCACTCTGCTGAGATGGAAATTATTGTCTGTTTTCCCTGCCCTTTCACTGGTTTTGGGTACTGGTGGTTGTTTTTTTCGTGACAGTACCATCAATAGAAGATTATACAAACTTCATTGTTAATGGCAGTGTACAGATTAGTGTGCATTTATTAAAAAACCAAAATTATTTTCTTGCTTTGCTTGTACCATGTGTTTGAGGGGGAAGGGAGAGAGGAGGAGTTTATGTGCTCTCTCTCTCCTTGCTACTCCTCCCTCATTTCACTACAGTTGAGTGCAGACAGGCTGAATGCTGTTTCCACAGATTAGATGTGGTATATCTCTCTAGATATAATGCAAATAAACCATTTCCCTGCAGGAAAACCTAAACCTTGTGTTCAAAGTCTACAGGCAGTACAGACTCTGGAGCCATGACCACACTGAGTATCTCCTCAGCGTTGGTGGGTTGTTACCCTCGGTAATACCGCCCTCCAGTGGCTGGAATAGGAACCACAGTCATATCAGCCAGAAATGGTGGCGGTTTTTAAAGTCAAGAACGTCGGCAGTATGTCTCTTGGAAAATATATGACATTTCAGAGGCAGTTCTCTCTGTGTTGTTCTTGTGAAGGGGTAGAAAAAATAAGCAGCTTTTGGAACTTAAGAACATAATACCTGATTTTAAGAGTAGTATCTTCTCTAAAGATGAGCCAGGAAGGAGGCTTCGAGGTACTAGTGACTCCTCCTTCCCCAAAATTCCATTTTTAGGGATGTTCTCTTCTCTATGCCAGTGCAGCCAGCCTGCTTTCTTTGCAAGTAACATGAAGAGGTAAAGAAGTATCTTCTTGAGTGTAATACCCTTTTTGTTATAAAGGCATGTGAAATCAAACATGAATTTTCCTAGTTATATGATGGCACCTGGATTATTAAGTAGTTATATGCAGCAACCACACAACCTAAAGTACCATGAGCTATTAGATGCTTAATGGAAGAGGAAATGAAACAGTGCTATTTAAAATGCCGTTAGCAAAGCAAGTACGTTTCAAGGCCACTCCACAGAGAAATGATCCTGTGTGTAGCCCTAAAATTGTTTCCTTTAGACAGTCCTTGCCATAAAGATATTGTTGGAAGTAATTTTCAGTAAAAGAGACTAAGAGTCAGTTTATGCTGCATTATAATGCATTAGTAGGGGAGCTTTTTGTTACTAGAAGATAGTGCTTCAAAAAATGCTTGCTTCTGTAATTATGTAGTAAAGTACTGGATAGATTAGAAAGTGGAAATTCTGTATTTCACTTTAAGTGTATTTTCTGAAAAGTTTTTCTCTTTTGTTCTGTCCTAGCTCAACAAAATTTTACAAGATTCTTCTGAATTTTTATCAGTCTTTGTGTATTCCACGTGCTTCTTGCAGTGGTTGACTCTTTTACAAAATACACAACTTACATAGGCTGTGTTTAGCTTGGTTTGCCATATAGGCATAGCTTATATTCAGCTGTATTCAATTTAATCCAGAATTGGTAAAATCTGCACAGGCACAGAGATCCTTGCAACAGGCAAGGCACAGCCTGTTTTCTTTTTCTGCTAGTCTCTGAAAGACTTATGGGTGTAGAGTAGCAGGTAATTTAAAGTTGTTTTGTTTCATTTCAGCTCCACCACCGCCACCGCCGTGCAGAGGAGGACCCCCTCCACCTCCACCTCCTCCTCCCCATAGCTCGGGCCCTCCTCCTCCCCCTGCCAGGGGCCGAGGGGCACCACCCCCACCTCCTTCAAGAGCTCCCACAGCAGCACCTCCACCCCCACCTCCATCTAGACCTGGTGCAACAGTGCCCCCGCCTCCTCCAAACCGGATGTATCCTCCACCACCACCAGTGCATTCCTCATCTGCACCATCCGGCCCTCCTCCGCCCCCGCCGCCACCAGCAAGTGGGTCATCTGTTCCTCCACCCCCTCCGCCTCCTCCACCCCCTCCTGGTCCTCCTCCACCACCAGGCCTTCCTTCAGAGGTTGATCACCAGCTTCCAGTTCCTGTGGGAAACAAAGCAGCACTCTTGGATCAAATCAGAGAAGGAGCTCAGTTAAAGAAGGTAGAACAGAACAGTCGACCAGTGTCCTGCTCAGGAAGAGATGCACTGCTAGACCAGATACGACAGGGTATACAGTTGAAATCCGTGAGTAAAAGCTCTTTCTCACCCAGGTCCCCTTGGGACTTGCAAATGCAGTGTGAACAGTAAATTGTGGCTCTGCTTTGGGGGCCAGATTGTAAGGTTTAGAGTTTCTGAAGTGATGACTAAACAGTAGTACTGAGAAAATGCAAAGAACACACATTTGCTACAGATGAGTATTGGTGCATGAAATTACCCTTTCAAACTCATTTCTCACTTTTGAGTAAAGCTTTAAGCGTAAATCCTGCAATGATGCCATAGTATCATGGCTGTGCAGAACTTTTGCAAGAATTATGAAAGATTGCTGCTCTCCTGAATATTCAGTAAAATAATCTAAAGTGCTGGGGATGAGTTTAGGACTAATGGCAAACACTAGATTTATTAGTTTGTTCTTATTTTCATTTTAAAATGGACCTGTGTTCTGCAAATGTTCAGACTTGTAAGAAGATGGCTGCCTGTATCTGGACAGGTGCTGCCCATGGGAGATGCCATAGCTGTCCCTGCTGCAGCACAGGCTGTTACTGTTTCTTACTGATGCCACTGGTTATATTAAAATTATTTCTTAAAAATAATTTTGTCTGTAGGTACTTATTTTTTGCCACTCCCCTGCACTCGAGGCTTCTCCTGTAAAAAGTGTAAGGGTGTGTACATATTTATTTGCCATTAGAGGTATGCATTATCAAAGTTACTTACTTCAGAAGGGATTATCAGCCCAAAGCAGTCTCAGTTTACAAACCCAAACAGTAAAAAATATTTTGTGGTATATTCCAGACATAAAATAAATAGCGGTTATGCAGCCACACAAGTCATGCCTGTACAACNCACCCCCCTCCTCCCCAGAGCTCGGCCCCCCCTCCTCCCCCTGCCAGGGGCCGAGGGGCACCACCCCCACCTCCTTCAAGAGCTCCCACAGCAGCACCTCCACCCCCACCTCCATCTAGACCTGGTGCAACAGTGCCCCCGCCTCCTCCAAACCGGATGTATCCTCCACCACCACCAGTGCATTCCTCATCTGCACCATCCGGCCCTCCTCCGCCCCCGNGAATATTCAGTAAAATAATCTAAAGTGCTGGGGATGAGTTTAGGACTAATGGCAAACACTAGATTTATTAGTTTGTTCTTATTTTCATTTTAAAATGGACCTGTGTTCTGCAAATGTTCAGACTTGTAAGAAGATGGCTGCCTGTATCTGGACAGGTGCTGCCCATGGGAGATGCCATAGCTGTCCCTGCTGCAGCACAGGCTGTTACTGTTTCTTACTGATGCCACTGGTTATATTAAAATTATTTCTTAAAAATAATTCTGTCTGTAGGTACTTATTTTTTGCCACTCCCCTGCACTCGAGGCTTCTCCTGTAAAAAGTGTAAGGGTGTGTACATATTTATTTGCCATTAGATGTATGCATTATCAAAGTTACTTACTTCAGAAGGGATTATCAGCCCAAAGCAGTCTCAGTTTACAAACCCAAACAGTAAAAAATATTTTGTGGTATATTCCAGACATAAAATAAATAGCGGTTATGCAGCCACACAAGTCATGCCTGTACAACCATATTAAGAAGCCTTCCTTTAGATGAATGCTCACTTCATCAGAGCTGAAATATTTAACCTTGGGTATGGCTAACTACAGGTCTGTTACATGGTAAGAAAGTTAACTTCTATTAATAAAGATTTTGCAGTCTGAGCTAAAGGAACAAACTGTTTCATGCTTTCTTCTGCTGAAAAATAAACTCATTAATCTTGAAGGAAGTTTGTCTTAAAATACAGAGGTTCTGTTTTGCTAATTGCATCTTTCTATTGTAACCTTTTTTCCAAGGTATCTGATGGTCAGGAGAGTGCACCACCTACACCTGCGCCCACCTCAGGAATTGTGGGTGCGTTAATGGAAGTTATGCAGAAAAGGAGCAAAGCCATTCATTCTTCAGGTGCGTCTTAGGGAATTTTTGTGACCTCATGGTGTCAGGTTTTCAAGAGTTAACACTTCTATTTATCATAAAATACTCTTGGAGAAAAGTATGGATTCCAGCATACAGTGCAGCGCAGAATGCTCTCAGCAGCGCCCTGGTGATGGGCTGAATGGGTGCTTCACGCTGCTTTGAATTACTGGGCTGTAGCAATTCACAGTAATCCTCAATTAAGTTACTAAGCAAGGTTAATATCCTTATAAAGACTTTCTTGTTGTCGCAACTGACTTGTTTTTATTTACTAGTTGTCTGATGAAATAAGTTGTCAAAATATTTTGGGAGAAAGTTTTTCATGCTTTCTGGTTGTTGACGCTAAATCTCTTGCCAATATTCAGCTCCTGTGCTTTGGCTCCCAGTGGGCTTAGGCTGCCACCTCCTGGATAAGGAGCAGATATCCAGTGTTACTTTACTAGGCCTCTACCAGGACTGAATCAACTTTCCATGCTTAAGTGCTGGGAAAAATTAGGGCTGCAAGAGGATTTGCATTTCTCAAATATCAGCCTGTAATAAATGTAGTTCAGTAGGTGCAGTGGAGCTTTTTGGGTACATCTGTTCTGTTTAGGCTTTGATACACTTTTTTCTTAGAGCTTGCCTTGATATCAGAACTTGGTATGCAGTCTGCAGAGCATTTGACCAAGTGCAGTATGGTTTGTTAATATGATTTCCTATGTAATAATTGCCAATTTTGGTACTTAACATAAGTTAAATACCTGAAGGGACCTAATGCAGTGGTTTCCTATGGGAAGGAAATGCTCTTGTCTAACAAATAAGTAGTCTAATTTTAACAGGCTACATTTTTTAAAGTATTAAGCACATAAAAAAAGTGGAAGGCTGAGTAAAGTCAACAACGAGCATTGACTTTGAAGTTGATGTTCATTACACAGCTTTGAATATTCCAGTATCCACGATGGTCTTTAGCTCACCAGATCTTTTTTGGGGGCACTGGTTTTTTATCTGCTTGTAAAGTAAACAAATTCCATTATGTAGTAAATCTGGAAAAGCAGTTCTTACATTCCAGAAATTAATCCTTTCCTGAAGTTTGAAACCCAGTCTGGAACAAGCTAGCAACTCTCACATTCTCTAAGAAACAGTAATAAGTAGTAACTGTTACACGAGACCTTCTGATTCTTTTTATCCTAGAACATAACACCTTTTTCCTACGTGAGGAAAAGAGTGAGAAAAGAAACAAATTAGATTTAACTTCCAGCTAGTAACTATCTAAACTGGATGTCATGTCTAGCAATCTTCAAATAGAGTATTACTAAACGTATTGTCGTGACGACCTCGAACTGATTGTTCTCTTTTCAGAAAATTGTGACAGAAATCAGTAACACTTTTATCATGTTAATTCTGTGCATGCAAGTGACTTGCTTTTCTTGTCTTACAGATGAAGATGAGGATGAAGATGATGAAGAAGACTTTGAGGATGATGACGAATGGGATGATTGATCATATATTATTATATATATATTTTTTAAGGTGAATGATATACTAAACACTGCTTTCTGTCTATGGATTCTGTAAAATTATCATGTAAATGTTCTACCAATTTGCTGTATATTTTTGTTGCCTTTTGCTTTTTTATTAATCTGTGCAATACCTCATTTAATCTGTAAAGGTTTGTCATAATCCTCTACAAAGCTACTCCCTGTTAATGTGTGCAAGTTTACACCTGGATGATCATGTACATGTGAATACTTTCCATTCCATCAATAAGGGAGTTTAAATGTAATATGTGAGACTGACAAAAACCTTAATGTAATTTAGTTATAATGCAAGAAGGAAAACACTATTTTCATACCCTACTTTTTCTGTATCTAAATTTTCTTATTAAAGCCTAGTATAGCACTATGTTCTTTAAGTGATGCAGCTCTTAGTTTATTTAGCCCCTTGATTTCAAATGCAATGCTATATGAATGTTGAGGCTGGTTTATACTATTGCATGGTTTCAAATACATCAAAACATTGCAGTTCAAATCTTAGCAGTATGCTTTACATAACACAAAAGCACTACAGAAATGCACAGCTAGTTGTGAAAATTACCTTGCCCTAACTATACTACTGACTGCCATTGAATGGCAGTAGTAATTAAATTCTTCAATTGGAGATCTCTATCTGAAGTTAAACGGGGTCGCTCTATATTGTCTTAGTTGTAAAGGCAACTTTGATGCAGACAAGTTCAACTTTTGGTTGGTTTGTTTGGCTTTGGGGTTTGGGGGAGGGTTTCTGGGGGATATTCTGGGGAGTTGGGGTTGGTTGGTTGGTTGGTTGGTTGGTTGGGCCTTTTTTTTTTTTTTCCTTCTCTTACTTTCAGAACGAAGATGTCTAAATTACTGGGGACTGTACTGGAGGCTGGCAATCACTACAGCTTGATTTATTTTTAAAATCAATTTTTTGTGGTTTTTAGGCTGAAGGGCTGCATTTAAGGCTTGCTTCAATAGCATTTAATTACTTTTTAAAATTTGTAGGACATCGGTGTACTAATAAACACAAGTGGTATTACTTTGCAGTC
Source organism: Platysteira castanea (assembly GCA_013397175.1). Taxonomy (NCBI): domain Eukaryota; kingdom Metazoa; phylum Chordata; class Aves; order Passeriformes; genus Platysteira; species Platysteira castanea. The sequence continues at coordinate 337,976 of VYXC01000508.1, forward strand.
TTTGCTTTATGGTACACAGCAGATGCTGAAACATCAATCCTACATCCTTTAGGTTGGAAAGTCATTAACTCAGAGTTATACACTTTGGATATGTACTGAACTTTATGGCAGTATTTTGTCTTCATATGTTGGCTGTAAGACTGAGGGTTGTGATGAAGATCAAGAACCTGATTCACAAGAATAATATTTGAATAAGTGGATAGAAAATGGGATTTTCATTTCACAGCTTGCACATTTATATAAGTTCTACTTTGTAGTGCAGTAAACATTGGCACGTCTGCCTATTTTGAAATACTAATCTATGCTACGTGGGTATTTAATATCTGCAGCATTAATTACTGTACTTACTGTAATTTTCAGGTAGAAAATCTTTTTAAAAACCACATTATCAGACACAGAATGTTTAGTTAAGTCAGTTACATTTGGAGTGTAGTTAATACATGGTGTCCTGGGTCTTTGACTGTAGTCAGGGTATCAAATGAAATTTAAGTTATCAAAATTGCATTGACTGAAACCCAGTGTTGACCTGATCTTGACAGGCTGGACCTGCATGATACGGCTTGGATTTCTAACCCAGTTATAACCTAGTCTTTAGCAAATTTAGTCGTATGAGAAGAAAAAGTTACTGAAAAGTAGTGGGAGAGGTAAGGTTGTAGTTAAATTATTCAGAGGATGCTAACTTTCTTCCAAGAGTAATTTAAGCACATAACTTGAGAAAAAAAATTGCCAAGTGGTCTCACTTTCTTGCAGTAACTTTCGCATTGGCCTCTGCTGCTGGAAACACTTCCTGCTAGCTTTGCTGCTGTAATGGCTTGAGCTTTGGATCAAGTGCAAGTGCAGCCTGGTGTATGCTAATGGCAGTGGAGTTAACAACTTGTGTATAAGGAAAGTATTTGTATGGCTTTCATATAACTTCTGGCACTGCTCACTTATTTTTATTGCATATAGGGCATTTTAAAATTAAGCATATGAGGCCTAGAGGTTTTCCTAACATGCTACTTACTAGATACGTTTAGCTGTTATGTTCCCAGAATTGGAATTTCTGTAATATAGTCAATAATTAAGCATCACAGTTCATTAATCAGATTTCTATTCTGGATTTTGGGAGCTCTGAAGTTACATTCTTGAATAAAACTTTGATTTGTAGATACTGGCCAAAGAAAGTTTTTGGGTTTTCTATTTCTTCATACAAAAGTACACTCACACCTCTGGTGTCCAGGTTAATATTTAGTTTAAAGTAGTGTTTGTTCATGATAAATTTCAGGCATCCAGACTGCGATGGCAGTTAAGTTAGTCGTAGCTGCATGCTTCAGCACTCTGCCACTTGCACTCCGAGCAGAAGATTTCATGATACTGGTGCATTGTTGCTAAACATTGTAATGAAGGCCTCTTATATATTCTGGTTAATTGACTGTCCAGATAGCCTTAGCAATTAACAAACTAGCATGAGGCTTTTGTATCTCAACACTCTATGTGCATAGACAATATCAGCTAGCCACTTGTACGTATGAAATTCGTAAGAACTTCTCAATCATTCAGTTTTCCATATATCAAACTGAAATTTTTAGTATGTGAATTTTTGAAATGTACAGTGAATAGGATGTTGCACTGGTGGCAATTCATCATGAAACATAATAAAATTAATTTGACCCAACTAGTGTAAAACTGTGTGGTTTTTAAGTGCTGATTGCAGCACAGGTTTTAAAATAGATCTGTAGATTGATTATACACATTAAAAGTAACTTTGGTCACCTGGCCAAATTCACAAAGCAGTAAATAGCCACAGTCAAATCACAGTAGTTTCATGTCTCTGGAAAGTTGGATTGTGCTGTTGAGCAAACACAATGAGTAAGAATGTGACACCCTGTCCTCCTGGCAGATCTCACCACTGCTAAGCAGCTTCCTTGGAAACAGCTACTGCTGCAGGCAAGTGCAATAAACCAGCAACATTTCAAGGTCAAACAAACATGGGATCATTAATAAACATTCTAGAAGAAGTACTAAATAGTTAACTCTTGTCAGTGAATACTTTAACTTAACCTGGGTTGTGCAGATATAAATCTTCTTCCTGGCTGTTGTGGAGTTTGAGTTCAGGACACTTCAGAAGTTTGCTTCTCTCTTCTAAACCATCTGAAGAGTCCAGCATTTCAAACTGTTACCTGATGTACGCTTTGTTTTGAAGTTTAGTGCTTATCTAATTTCTAGGCCTTAAGTATGAGGCAAAGTTGGAATTGTTAATTGCAGGATGAGCTGAGGTATATAATCATTTCCTTTCCACTTCATAAGCAGGAGGCTAAAATATGCTTTTGAAATGAGGCTTTTCTTTTTTTTCTTCTCTTTTTTTTTAATTTGACAGTAGTTACTTTCCCAAGTAAGATTCTTGTAAAGAGGAAAAAGGAGGAAAGATCCTATTGCTTTTAAGACTGTTAGCAGTCCACTGCAACAGCCTTTATCTAATCATTAGAGGAATTCTTGGTCTAATTAAAGTTCCAGAAGCTTAAGTACAGTGATAAGCAGCTTTATTTATAGAAAAGTGAAAATGGTTTAGGGAAGCTTAAAAGATAGCCTTTGTCTCTCAAAGGACCAGTGTTACCCTCTAGCACTGCAGTAAGGACTCCTGTTGCTATGTATTTGTTTACTGCCCAGAGTATTTTTGTGAGCGAGAAGATGGAAAGGATGGGGTAGGAAGAACTAGAACGTGAGCTGGGAGGTTTAATATCCATGTTATAAGTATCTTGTCAGTGATTCTAGCCTGACACTTCTAAGACAGTCTTTGAAAGTTTGAGGATGTTTGTCCAGTTGTGAAGGAGCCTTTTTGGTTTGTTGTTTTTTTTTTAATTGCCAAACTGCTATGGCATGTCTGCTATATTGTGCTTGAAGAAAAATAAAGCATTGGTTGTTTGAAATCACAGGTTTGAAAACCATGCAGAAACATGTTGAGAAACAGAATCATTGCCCAAATATAATTATTGGGATATTTTTCTTAGAAATTTTGTTTTATGCTGAATTTTACAGTATTTGAAGGTGTGACCTGCTAAAATGAATTAGACTGGTAATTTATCAGTTACTCAAATTTTTCTCTAACATAGATTTAGGTAATAACTGCAGTACTATTTTCTGTTTGTATCAACAAATATACTTAAAGACCTTTTTTCTTGTTCTCTAAAGGGTTTTTGGAGTCTCTCTGGAGTGAAATTCTTGAGCCATTACTTCATGTGTGTGCTTTTTCCTCCCTGAAGCATAATCATCTTGAGTTTGGTTACTTGTGCAGTATGAATTCCAAATTTATTACTTAAGGACTAGATGGGGGAATACAAATTTTGCTTAAAAAACAGCCATTACCAGCATTATATTTTTGTATGTAACACCTGGAAAACAATGAAATCTGGTGTTTAAAGCTTAAGAAAAAGGATAGTGGTTGTATCGTGTATCAGACACAAAGTACTTGCTTAAATGACATTGGCAGGCACACAGAATTGGGAATTGGCTCTTCTGGATGTTGATGCCAAAAACCAAGGAGCTGCTGGAGCATCTGAGCCGGATTTGGAGCATTTTGTTGGTAGATGGGTCTTTCCCAGATGCTCGGGATAGAAGGAGCAGGGACTGACAAACTACTGAGAAGCTTGTACATTTTCTTTTCTCTTTCTTTTCTAGATAATACTACAGGATTTTTATGGTTTGAGTAGTCCTTTGGACCAAAATATTGCTTATTTAATAATCAAGAGAAGAAATAATCCTCAGAATACAGTCCTGAGTTACAGCTCTCCAACTGTCAGCAGAGAATCTGGCTTTATTTTTAAATTAAAAATGAAGTGGAAAAAGCAGTCTACACCCAGTTAACATAAAACATGTTTTCTGTGGTTCATTTCCTGAGGGTAATGCATATGAACGTGAAACGCCCATAGTTAAAGCAGAAATCTGCTAGTTAGTAGTAGTCTTTTTTACCTGTAGTAGCTTCTAGTGTGTAATCCCTAGAGAATATATTACTGAGACTCACCTGCTGTCTCTGAGATAGTAAGAAGTGTAGGAGTTTTTGGAGAGCAAACCTCTCTGCTGTCAGTTCTGTTCACAGTGCTCAGGCCTGCAGCTGGTAGAAGAAAAACAGTATGAAGTCATTTTGTAATTTTGAAGGATCCCTTTTGTGCTGTAGTATCTTCTATGCTTGCCTTACAGGAGCTGGGATACTCTTCTGGCTCAAACTACACAACTGTCCTGCCTAGATAACTGAGGTGTTACCCAGTCTCAGCCCTTAGTACCTGGCCATTCTTGTCCTCACTAACAATGCCCCTAAACCTCATGGTAGAAATACAGTTAGCACAAATACCTTCAGCAGCTTACAGCACACAGCTGTTTTTTAACACATGAGCCATTTCAAGGGAACAGAGGTTGTCCTGATGTGGATTCCTCTTGGGGAAAAAAGTGGTCTTTCCTATGTACCAAGGTGAAGAACAACAGAGATCCTAAATGACCAGTTGAGAAAATGCTGTGCTGGTTGCTCCCCTGAGCCCTGTGAGAGGTGGGTGGCTGGTTAAAGGATTGGTGTAATCCAAGAATCATTCTTCAAGGAATCAACCCAACACAGATCACTGCTGGCATAGAAAAAACAAAATACTGCAGTCTTTCTTTGGTACTGGGCACGTTGCCGGGTTCATTGTGTGTGCTCACTCTCCTGGCTACGAACCTCAGGAAACCATGCATGCCTTGGGCAGCAACCCGTCAGGCTGATCATCATCATTCCAACATTTTATGTATAGGATATACATCCTCAGTCAAGCTGCCTGTCCGGTCTAGAGGTGATACCTGGATTGGGAATGAGCTCAGAGCAGATTCCTTGTACTTTGTGCCTACCTTCAGCGACACTGCAGTGGGGAGTATTTGGTGAGACCTGTGTATTCTGACAAGCAGAAGTGAATTGTCACAGTGTTACTTGAAGACACAAGGTATTTTTGTTTTATGAAAGGCTGTAATTTCAACCTCCTGATTGAAATCAAATACTGTGGTAGATCAAGTTGTTAGTTGGCATTCCTTGTGTTTTCAGTCAGAACAGCCTTTCTGTTGGTCTTAAAATCCTCCAGAAGAGTGATGCAATATGAAATCATTACACATCTTCATAGGTCCTGACTTTCCACCAAAGCTAGATTATGTGCTTCCTTCTGTCCTTCCCCAAGCCATTTTCAGCACTAAGCCCCTTAACCTTTGGTCCATTCTTCAAATATTCCTCCTCTGCCTGGATAGAACTAGTGCCTTCTGAAAGACAGTGAAGAGTCAAACTGTCTGTACATTTGCTGTCGTGTCCATTCTTTGCCATAAAACAAATCCAGGTTGTTAGCAGGAGGAGAGAGCCTTGAATGAAACTGCTGCCATGTGTGACAGAAGCATCTTGTCGAACCCCAAGCAAGCTCTCTCTTGGTGCTCTTTTGAAGGTGACTCTAAAGAGTCACCAGGCCAGCAGGGCAGATTGTCTGCACAGGGTCTCTCAGTGGTGTGTACAGAAACTAGAGAGAGCATCGTGGGGGTCGTGTCCCCCACGCTGTGGGCCAGCGTTCAGGAGGGGTAGCTGCGCTCTCTCAGAAACACGTGATGTGTAACCAAGCAATTGGGGATGCAGCACAAAGTGGAATCCTGCATTTGTCCAGTTCAGTCACTCTTCTGACCCTTACTCATCTCCACTCGCTGCAGTGAGCGTGCAGTCACTGAGCAGGTGCCATCTTGCACTTCAGACACTTAGATGCAGGTGTTTTAACTGAAACCAAATCTGTCTTGCCTTGTGCCTCAGTTGCTCATTTGTGCAATGGTGCTAATAGCACAATGCATATAAATACATCTAGTCCAGACATGTACTGCAGTCCAGACATGTGACACTTAAAATATTTTTAAATGCCATTTTCCGTGTTCAAATTTAGTTATCTCAGTTCTCGGAACAAAAACATTAGGTAAGACTTCTTTATTTCTACAAGGGCTGGTTTTCAGAATCAGTAGCCATTTTTAAGCTCTCAAGAAGAAAATCAGAACAACACAAATCATATCTGTACAGCAGAGTTAATCTGAGCAGTTTGATTACTTATGTGTGCAAATATTGGGTCATGCTCTAGTGTTGCATTAAACTGGTTTTCAGTTTAATGTTTTGGAAACCCAGCCACAGCATGCAGTTGCCCATGGATTTAGTTTTAATAAACTAAAAATGTTTTAATACACCATGTGAAAGACATGGGTTTTGGGACCTACAGAGTAGTTGCTAATTCCCTGGTTTACAAGCCAGGCTTGCAGCACAGCTCCCATCAGGAGCACTTCACTGTGAGTGACGCTGTCAGAAGCTTAGCTGATCCCGAACAGGGAGTCCTGCCGCGCTGTGTGGGCAGCCCTATCGTATGGCCGCGCCGGGGGCTGCACCGGGCTGCCTCCCCGGCTGCCCACCGACAGCCACGCGTTCCTCCCCGAACATGCCAAAAGCGTTCCTTTCATGGGCGTGAGTCATTTTAAAATCAGAATCCTTGCTTCTCTGACTCCCTATAGGTCTGCTAGGTCAAAGGTGCAGCAGTGCTGCTGCCGTGCTTTCTGAAAGTGCAGGGGCCTCGGAAGATTTGAAGTACAGGAGGCATTCTGTTTATGGCTTGGATTTACTGCAGCTCTGTGTGTGCTGGCTCCTGCTGGTTTCGTCTTACTGCCTCGTCTGTCTCTATCACCTCAGTTTGAAAGGGGCCACCCTGTTTTCATCAGGGTGCACGTTAGAGCTCTGACTTTGTTAGAGGAAAGGCAGCCAGTAGCTTTGAAGTGCATGATAACATTTTTTCTGCTGGATGATAGTCACACTATATTCCCCAGCCGCTTGTATCATCATGGGACATTAGGAGAAATAGTGACAGGATGTGACTGAAGTCAGATTGATTTACTTTCCTCTATTAAATTTCTTTTTTTACAATTTGCACTTGATAACTGCTACAGCCATAAGGTAAAAATGTGTCAGCTATTGCATCTGAATATGATCCATGCCTACTTAAAAAACTTTTGGACTTGCCACACATTTTAAGATTCCAGCTGAGATTTTATCAATCTTTCTGCATAATTTTCAGTGGACAGCTGCACTGTCCACTTGGAGAGAGAGAAGGCTTCCAAGAAACGCAAGGGCAAGCGCTGCTCTTTAAATATGACCTCCTGTTTTATTACTATGAAGACAGTTGGGTGCTTATTTAGCAGCATCTATGTTGTTGCATTAAAGAAGGAGAAAAAACCAACAAAATCTTTATCCTTTGTGTTGCTAATTTGAGTGAAACTGGCAAAATGTTTCTGCCCTACACGATTTCTTGAGGTCTTGCTAAGCAGAACCTCATAGAGGTACTAACACCCGATTTTTTCACTTAATTTAAATCTTGGTTGTTCTCTGCATGCATGTGCATGCTGGTGGGATGTTCTGGAAACACAGGATGGGAGATCTGCAGCGGCAAATGTAGTGGTACAGTTGTACTTTCCTAGCAATAGTCTCAGTCCCAGAGAAGAATGTGTTTAATTGGTGTGATACTTCAGCCACAGGAGTGGAGTTACTAATCTGCAGAGGGTGAGTCCCTGTAGGATTAGTTCTCATAATGACCACTGAGCAGCTCTCATGTGCCATGGTTACCTGCTGGGGACTCTTGCTATGAGATTGTCTCTGTGTTTCATCACTGTTTCTCCTCTGAAGTGTGTGCTAGCTCAGAGAAGCACACAGCTGATACACAAAATACAAGCTTACACTGCAGATGGGAGCATCTGAAGCAATCTGCACAGTATGTACAAAGCCCCTTCTCTCTCCTGTGGCACACAAGGGTTTGGCAGCATTCACAGGGCAGAACAAAGACAGGAGTTACAGAGTTCAGAAGGGATTTGCTAGGCTGTCTGAAGCAGTGCCCCATTACACAGAAGGATATCAGTCTGTACGAGGTTATATCAAGAGTTCCACAAGTTCTTGCTACAGTTTTGGTGGTTCTTGCGAACTGGCAAAGCATTTGGGGTTCATAACAGGGGTCATTGCTAGGCTGACCAGAGACTGGAGCTATATAAAGGACACAGCGCTGTGGTACTGGAGAAGGCATTTAAAAAAAAAAAAGCTGATTCTTCATGCTGCACTGTATTTATAAAATTCTTCTGATAGAAAATTTTTATTACCAGAACAAACCTATTTTGTCCTCCAAGATACAATTACATATTTTTTATGTGTTGCAGGTGATTATGTAACTGCTTTCCAATAAAACTTGTAAAAAAGAATTTTAGAACACAGAACAGAAGCAAATCTATATTAAAAATGCTTTGTGAACTTTTTGCTTTGGAGAAATTATTGCTGAAGAACATTTATTTAGATTCACAGTGGAAATTTCATTTTATCTTTATATACCAAGGAAGCCTCTCATTTATGTTTATCACATTTCCAACTGTTGTCCCAAACACAGGCTTGTTATCAGGTGTGCAATGCCAGTTCACACCGAGATGAGGTATTTCTATTTTTTATTCTAGTTTGTGCAAAGTAGGGAGCTGGGAGGTAACTCACAAAAGGCTGGCTCCTCAATCATCAAAACTTTATGCTATTTATACATTTTAACATTCATTGCTTACAGATTACATAACTTTTTCATTAATTAGTACTGAAGCCCCTATTTCCTTGTTATATCTCTCACTTTTCATGCTAATTATTCTGCATGCACAGTTCTTCCCTCCATTTGAGTTGGGTTCATTTTGAGTAGGTGGTCAATGGGTTGGTGGTCAAGATCTCCCACTGCTGGAATTACCTTTCCCCCAGTTACTGCCCAGTTCTGCTGACTTCACTCCTGGTGGCTCTTGTCCAAACAGCCCATTCAGCTTGGGATTGTCTTCCCTTTCGCTTAAAAGATTAGCCAAGCACACAGTGTTCACAATGCAATTGCTTAATCATATCTAGCCAACTCTAGCTACTGATTAACAACAACAAAAAAATCAGTTTGATTGAAATTTTGAGAGGCTCAGATCTTGAGGGGCTTGATATCACAACCACAAGGACATGACCCTTTACCTGAAACTCAGTGAGGGATGTCAACTGAGGGATTGTGTGATATCTCCTAGGAGAGAATATTCTTCATCAGTAGTGAGATATAAGATGAAAAGATGTCTTATTCTTTGTTTTGGTTCAGAGCCAGTGGGAAGGAAAAAGCATCTTGATGAAGCTTTGATTCAGACTGTCTTCATGAGATAGGCTTGGCTTTTCCTTACCTCATTTACTTACATCTCCTATTACCCAAGCAATGCCAGATGAGGATTAAAGACGGGGGAAAAAGGTTGCAGGGTGTCTTTTGACATAAAAATGTGGACTTCAGCAGACAGACAAGTGAGGAAAGGATTGACACTGATTAGAGCCCCTGAGCCCAAGCTGGTAACACTTGAATCATGCTGATTATGTCTCTGAGAGAGTTATTAAACAGACAAATGTCCCAAAGCAAACATGGAAAAAATCAAGCCTCCTCTATGCAAAACACTGCAATGAAGGGAAGGGGCAGCAGGAGAAAATGGAAGGGCTGGAGCATGCTTCCTCCGTAATTTTGAAAGTGGTAATTGGAGTGATGGCAAGAGACATGGAAAGAAAAAAGAAAAACTGACCATAGTCAAGCTTTTCTCGTTGCTGTGCAGCATGGAGGCCAAGCTGGTGAGAAAGTCCTTCAAGTGAGAAGTCAGATCACTGGCAGGATGGTGCTCACCTCTGCCCCACAGCAAGGTGATCCTTCACTCACCACTTGGGGGAAAGGCAAATAAAATCACAGAGTCACAGAGCCTGAGTTGGAAGGGACCTTAAAGATCGGTTAGTTCCAATCCCCCTGCCACGGAGAGGGACACCTTCCACTGGACCAGGTTTCCCAGAGCTCCATCCAACCTGGCCTTAAACACTTCTAGAAATGGGGCATCCACAAATTCTCTGAGCAACCTGTTCGTGTTTCACCACCCTCACAATAAAGAATCTCCTCCTAATATCTAATCTAAACCTGCTCTCTTTCAGTTTGAAGCCATTCTCCTTGTCCTGTCACTACCTGATCTACAAAAGTCCCCTCCAACCTTCTTGTAGGCTTCCTTCAGGTACTGGAAGGCTGCACTTAGGTCAACCCAAAGCCACCTTTTTTCCAGGCTGTGTAATCCCTTTTCTCTTAGCCTTTTCACGTAGGAAAGGTGTTCCATCCCGCTACTCAACTTGGTGCCCTGCTTTGGACTCACTTCAAGGTAGGTGTCCTTACTGTGCTGGGGTGTAGCATCCTTTCTTCCTCATATATTTGGATGCAGCCTTCCCCTCTGCACTGCAGCAAGTGGGCCCTGCTCAAAAGCAGCTGTACAGATACCATGAAGGACATTCTGCCAGCACTGGTTAGCTCAGCGTTTGTATTGTAAAGGATTATAATATATCTGGTGTAAGAGGCAGGAGATCAGAGGAGAGCTAGAGCTTCAACAGAATTTCCAAACTAAACCCCTAATTTCACTTAGAAGCTAACTGTAATTATGCAACTCCTGATCTGCCTTCATCTTCCTGATCAGCTGGTTTCAACTAAAGCAGATGTTCTGCTTTTAAAGTATGATATTCTGTGTCCGAAATAACTACTCAAGCCCACTACTTGCTTTTAAATGCCAGGAAAGGCCCTGGAAACCTCCCATGACCTTAGGACAGCAGGCAGCATCTTTTGCTGACAAATACTGGAGCAAGGTGGACACATTTGAATCTTTTTTCACAGACCATTGCAGCTCCCCCAGCCCCAGCAAGAGGAGTGAACGGCCCTGTACAAGTTTTCCACCTCATGGCTTGCTGAAGAACTGAGCAGTTTCACCATTTACCCCAGAAGTAATGAACTCTCCAGACTTCTTAATTTAAAAGCAAATGAGATAGAGACCCTGAATTTGCCCAAGAGATGTATTAACCTTGAATTTTAAAGAAGAAAATATCTTATAAACAAAGCTGTAGTCAAATTGAAAATCTTTTGAGACCACTGCTCCATTTGGAGGGGGGTTAAATATTTATCATCTTGGCAAGAAGCTGATTTGGAAAGCAGGTGTATAAACATTCATTGAAATATGACAGAGTGAAGCTCAGGTCTTTGCTTTGAGCCATCTCAGGCATGTGAGTCCCACCACAACAGCAGCACTGGAAACCCAGAAATTCCACCCTGGAAGTAATGAATTGACCCATCTCTGATGAAAGAACTTCTGCATCTATCTCCCCATTGCCACTTTATCCCAGGTGGCACTGCTAGTGTCAATACAACCATGAGACAGTTTCAGAGAATCAACAGGCAGAGCAAGGGGTGGGAGAGCAGTTTTGGGCAATGCAGATCCCCAAACGTGATAAGGACCCCACATTCCCAGTTACTCAGCACCGTGTCTCCTCTGGTGGGGAATAAAGCTGAGGAGCAACACACTGCAGCGGGGATAGCTGACTGCTTCCGAATCAGTCTGCGGGTGGGATCACAGCTGGCTGACGTGGGCAAGGAGCTGTGGGCCCCGAGGGCGGCTGTCTGAGGACCTAGTGCCCTCTGCATTGAGAAGGTCTGCTCAGCCTGCATTTAATTAAGCATTAGAATGAGACACAGCAAGTTGCAGTACTGACATGCTATACAGTCACTCACAGATAAGGCCATTCACTGCCACTCTGAGGTAGTCAAATGATAGCCATCCAGTGTGAATGGTCCTCCATGTCCAGCATGGGTGATCATAATGACTTTACTTCTCACCTAAGAAGATGACGAAGAACTAAATAAGACTTTCCAATGGATATTGTTTAGGGAGACTAGGAGCTCCATCTACTATGTATTTTTAAGGGCCACTTTAACTATGTTTGATGTTTTCTTGGAGCAAAGGCCAGTCTGGAGGAGTTTTTATGCTCTACAGACAGGAAGCTGACAAAACGTGCTCCGTGCCCTTGAGATAACACCATGTCTTGTAACAGGGAGCTGTCAGAGCAGGATTAGGGCTCAGGATTGTCTGACACCCAGCTGTGAGCTCAGTTCTCCATGTGACCTGTGGGACTCTTTGCAGTGGGAATTTGAGAGTGGGAGCCAGTGGCATGGTGGGGTTATTCAGGCTGCTCAGCTGTGCTGGGCTATCAACTATCAACATCTGTGGCTCTGTTTTCACAAAGACCTTAGGGTACTGATCCAGAAAAATTTAATACTAGCTAAATCCATGCTGCCCAATACTGTCCTCCCTCTGTTCCTAGCTAGAGGTTCCCAGCATCTCCTTTGCACCAGCAACACAGCTCTGAAATCACAGTGAGAGGACTAGGGAAGCAAACTGGAACAGTCTTCCTTTCTATTGTGATTTTTGTTCTGTAGTGCACATCTAGAGCTGCAAAATTGTCCTGGAGCTGCACCAGCTCGCGTTGCACCTAAAATCCAACTACTAGGATGTTTGGAGAGATTGGATCTCGAACTGATTTTAGTCACTTCAAACTATAGCAGAGACTGAAAAGTTCAGCTCATGAGTGGCTAGACAGAAGATAATCCTGGCATGGGATGACATAAACCTTGTAACACGGGCTTGTACCACACCCAACTCCGTGCTAAACTGGGATGAAAGGCAGGGATATTTGCCCTGTCTGGGTGCTGCCCATGTAGTCACAACAAACCTTCTGGACTGGTGCTGGCGCCGGTCTCACCACTCGCAATGGGCAGAGTTTGCCTGTACCTGCCCACCCTCCGCAGCTGAGACTGACCTGCCATGGTCAGGGCACACTTGGTGAAGAGGAAAACAAAGAGCTGGAATTTGGCAGAAGTGATCAAGAGCACATGAAACCCGAGCACTGTTGCCTTCCAACTTGTTTGTGAAACACAGCAACACATGCATGTGTGGCAGATTTAGAGAGCAGTAAGCTGAGACCCAGCGACAGGGTGACCCCACGCTGTGTACACATAAACACTTCCTTCAGGTGCCTACAAAATTCCCTGCTTTAACTGTAGCTCATTGACAGCCCCCAAGAACATTAATGAGTATGGTAATTAAAACATACAGCTATAGCTCCAAATGTTTCTTGGAAAAAAAAACCTGGAAAGAAAAGCCCAGGAAATACTTCGTCCTTCGTGGGTGGATTGACCTAATGCTCTGAGCAGAAAGGCATAATGGGGTGCAGAAGGAATTCTTTTCTTACCTATAGGATTGACACTTCAAGTATGTTCCACGCAAGAAAAACCGTCTCATGCATAGAGGCTGTGCTTGGTTAGTCTGGTGAAATGTCTTCTAGGCCACTCCTGGGAATCATCCCAGATTTATCCTCCTCAGAGTCCATAAGCATTTCTGACTGTCAGTTCCTTACATGCAGGTTTCTTAGGTGGGGAAACGGCAGAAGTGGCATGTCTTCCTTTCCACAGGCATTCTTTCACAGCCAGGTGAGCTGTGAGACTCCTGTCCTCATGGCTCGCCTCATCTGCATTTACAAAATTTCCTGCATTGGATCATGGGCTGTCCTTCTCTCACCATTTATAAATACACTGACAATGATCATACTCACTTATATTGCACCATTCAAAGCATTCTGTTAGCAAAAATAAAAATGAAATAAATATAGTAATAATGGATCCAGTAGTACTTGATGCCTGAGGATCTTGGAGCACACTTCAGTCCATGTGAACATAACCTTGCAGTCCTGTGTGATGGATCAGTACTGATCTCTCCAAGGCAAAGTAGAGGCATAACAAATTAAAAAATATACCCCAGGGTACACAAAACAGCCTAGGACGTAATCCTCAGTCTTGCCTTTGAGATACATGTTTGGGCTCTTACCAGACATTCAGTAAGAATTTTTACTGTGACTTTATTTCAATGAAAGAAAAATATCTTTCCATGTTATAGTTCTGTAGAAAGTAACTCAATTTGTTTTGCCATTAAAAAGGCTTTATAAAATTCGTATTCATTTGAAGCTGAAAGTTGTGAAACGTTACAGATAGGAATAAATACATCTGGCAGACAGACTCTTTCCTTGCTTTCCGCAATGACAGAATTTTTTCATATCTCCATTTTTCTTTTGGACTGATCCATCCTTTTCACACAGAACAGTTATATCTGGGTCTGATAGTGCCCCAGCTATCCTGCAGCATGACAGTTGCCCTATTTTTTGACTATCTGCTCAGAAAGCAAGCCCTCAGCTGCTGTGCTCTCCCTGCAGTTCTCTCCTTTGCCTCCCAGTTTCAGCACAAGGCTGCTGCTGCCCACCCAGCCAATCCAAAACCACCATGGACCTCAAGCCCATGCTGCCCTTGCAGGACAGCCCTGGCAAGGCCAGGAGCAGCGTGGAGCTGGGGAAATGGTCAGTCCATGCTGGGAGCTACCCCATCCCTACCAGTCACACCCTTGCACTGTCCAGATTCACACCTTCACTTTGCCTACCCAAGCTGTGGCAGCACCCCTTGCCCCTAATCCTCCTCCTTTCTTGGCTCCAGGTCTTGGCAGCTCAGGGTGAGGCTGAGGACTGGGAAGCTCAAATCCCAGCCAAGAGGTAGGATATTGAGATGTTTTCCCTTGATAATGGTCTTTTCTGAGTAACAAGCTCTTAAACAGGAGTCCTCTGTACTCCCCAGAGCAAGAGAACTGTCAGATAAAATAAAATTACTGGAGTACTGCAAAAATCACAGTCCCGAACAGAAACGTCATTTAGTGCCTATCTTGAAACACTGTTAGTGGGCAGATATTTTACACATGTGAAAGGAAAAATATCTCATGCTACTTACATATAAGGGGCCACCACAAATCACCAGGTGCTTCTAAAGAGCATTTTCTCAGGGGTACAGGCACTCTATTTTCTAAGCAAGGCTTTTTTTCCTGGGTGCAGTATTTCTCCTTATGTGTATGGAACAATTATCACTATCCTATTTAAGACCCTAAAGTTCAAAATCAAGTAATTGAATTGGCAAGTCAAAGTATACTTGTGTTATAACTTTTGCAGAATGAATCTAAAAATTAATTCTGTCCTAAGTGCAGCATTGGACACACGGATCTGTGAGAACCAGAGAGTGTATGTACAGTGCTGGGCTTATCAATATATGAACTAAATTCTACTCCCTCTAATAAATCATTAGTTTCCTGTCAGCATCAAGTGTGGATGGTATTAAGGCAGAATCTAGTGGAAGACTTTGGTTTCCATGTGATAGTCCTTTTCTAAAGCTATATCTGACTTACACGGATTTGAAAAAAAAGCATCTTACTACAAACTGTAGGAGATTTTTACAACTTTCGATATTATTCCAGGTTGCAGATCCAGTGGAGTTATCACATCTAAGAGCATTAATTTAATAATGGCAGAGCTTCTGTGTTACCAGTTTCAGGCTTCTGCTTCTCTAAACACCAAACCATACTACCATTTACATAAGCTTCTTGCATTATTTTAACAGTAAGAATTTGCTCTTTCTTTTTTTTAATGGGAAGGCTGTTCCAAGAACCTTCTTGTTCTAAGAGTTTGGACATGTCTTCTAATTTCTGATCCAAATGCAGTCACACACAGTTTCTGTTTTTCTTTTTTTTCTACTGCTAACCGTGTCCTGTAGCTCTTTCCATGTTGCAGTATTTATAGACACGAGCTGAAATCCCTTTGAGCCTTTGTTTGGCTAGACTGATCCCACCACCTGTTCTCATCTCTCCCACAGGACAGCCTCTTCAGTTCCCCAATTATCCCAGCCATTTTCTGTCCCTCTTCCAATTCAAAACAATTTTTCCTGGCTGTTAGTTACTGAAATTGTACACACCCTTCCAGATGCTGTGTCACTTGGGCCCGCACCTGTGAAAATAGTGTTTGGAGCTACCTCTCCGCTTACATCCAGGCACTGCAAGTACCCCCTTCATGGCTAACTCATGGTGGTCATTCATGTCACTCTCTAACCAGTCTGTAAGCTGTTTAGAGACAAGGCCTCTCTATTTTGGGTGTGGAGCTGCTCTGCCTTAATCATTACTTCCATTGAACTGGTAGACATTCTGAGAAAGGTGTATGAGTGGTGGCATGGAAGTCTGCAATAGTCACAGCTTCTGCTGTGTTCTGCGCACTGTAACTGTGTTGTGCTACCATGTGGGTAAGGGAGAGGTCTTGGCTACAGCTTCCCATTCCCCTCTGCCTCACAGCCTCTCAGGACATTCATTCTCCCACCACGCTATGCAGGGACTGTCCCACACCAGCCCTTCTGGCTCGCCAGTTGGGTGCAGCACGGACTCGGCCTCCAGAAATGGACGTGGCTTCACCTGGCAGGAGCCCCTGTGGCCACCTGCCCTGTCTGGTGGGCAGGAAACACCTCTGCAGGGCAGTCGGACCAGCACACTGGTCCTCAGCCAAGCCCCAGCAAGGTGGGTCACTGTCCAGAACATCAACAGGGGACTCAGAAGGAGGCAGGAAACTTCCAGAAGATGTGAAAATAAAATTTCTTGCTCCTTTATGAGCTCCTTTTCTTTCTATAATTTCAGACACTTCCCTAGGTGGTGAGGCATGAACTAAAGGGCCACATACTGGAATTACAGGTAGCAGTCAGGCTCTGGTATTTCTGGTTCTTTCAAAGGTCAGCTCTTTCACAGAATCACAGAATCATTAAGGTTGGAAAAGATGTCTAAGATCGCATCCAACCTATAAGCCAGCACTGCCAGGAACACCTCTAAACAATGTTTCTAAGCACCACATCTACACATTTTTTGAACACTTCCACCACTTCCCCGGGCAGCCTATTCTATCGCTTGACAACCATTTTGCTGAAGAAAATTTTCACTAACCAGTCTGAACTTCCCGTGGTGAAATTTGAGGGCATTTCCTCTTGTACTGTCTTTTGTTATCTGTGAGAAGAGACTGACTCTCACCTGGCTACAGCCTTCTTTCAGGTAGTTGTAGAGAGCAACAAGGTCTCCCCTGAGCCTCCTTTTCTCCAGGCTAATCCAGCTCTCTCAGCCACTCCTCATACGACTCACTCTCTAGACTCTTCACCAGCTCTGTTGTCCTTCTCTGGACATGCTCCAGCACCCCCACGTCCTTCTTGCAGTGAGGGCTACAGGATTCGAGGCACAGCCTCACAGTTCTGAGCTGTTCCATGTCACACATGGAACACACGGATGATGGATTTTGATGTGTTTGTTTCTTTGACTGGTTTTTCAAAGAAGATGGATGGCCACCCGCTGCATGAGCCTTAGGAGTCCAAACAAGGAGGATACCTGCATCCTGGGGCTCCCGTGTCTAACTTGGATGGGAGCATAGTACAGGATGTACAGGAGCTGACTCCAGGACACCTTTCCTACAGGCCAAACAAGAGGCAGTCAGGCCTCCAGCAGAGACCATTTGTCTCCCTGTGACCAAAAATAAGTGAACTGAGCTTACAGGCAGGACCTGGGTCCCAGGGGAAATGGCACAGGGGGGGTCTGTTCCCAAAGCAGAAACATGTCTTGGCAGCTCCTGGCTCTTGCTAAACCATATTACTGTCCAGGAAGGCAGCACAGTAGCTCCCAGAGGGGTTTGTCATACGGTGCTTACTTGCCTGTTTGAAGGAAAAGAGATTGCTTCTTGGACACATCCATGAGGGAGCTCAGCACCACCAGCAGCAGAGGTGACATCCCGGAGGGAAAGGGACTGGCTTTCCCTTCAGTGGGGCATCAAAACCTTAACAAGGTGTTTGGGGGTGCCTTGTGGCTCTGCAAATAGGAGCCATGCCTTGAAATGCCTCCAAGGGAAACGGCTGCGAAATGAATGTAGGCAGAAGGTAATTGCCCAGATTAGACTTTGGCTAAGGCACAGAACTCGACACTTGGTGAGGGAGTGTGCCGCAGGAGCTTCGATAACCGCACGTGGCTGCTGCTTCCGTGACCGCTCAGCACCTCAGAACAGGGCTCACACCTGAGAGGGCTGATGGCCACTTGACAGCCACCACAGGCAGCAGCTCTGGACACGCCTGCATAGGAGCTGTGCTCATCGTCCTCTCCTTCTGCAAAAGGGTAATTCCAACAGCTCTTACCAACCTGAAAGATGAATTCTACTTTCCCTTTTCCTTTTTTCTAGGCTTTTTCTTCTTCCACATTTTTCTCTTCTCTCATCTGCCACTTTTCAGTATTCATTTTCTTCTGTATCACCTTTTTCTATATAATTTTTCATCTCTGATACAGATAGATTCCTCACTTGTCACTCTACTTCTTTCCTCAAAAGTATGATACTTTTTAAAAAAACATTTACTTGTCTTGTCCAAATCTTCTCCATTGTGCTTTCCCTAAGTTCCCTCATTGCCTTTTATTTTCCCTTGCAGCTGCTTAGCTGCTTTTGCCATTTGATGAAACATCCAAGATGTCTCTCATCCTTCACAAGTTTCTGTGGACAAGGTCTGGGGTCACAGGTCTGCATCCTGACTGTGTCTGCATTCCAGTATTGCTTCCAACCTCAGAAGATCCCAAGCCACAGCTTCCATTTGGTTACGGGAGATTGACCATAGGTCGATTTTGATGTTATGGGAGCTTATGCAATTATAAAGGCAGCTAAAGACCAATTGTACCTACAATATTTCCTGTAATACTGGATCTAGAAATACTCATGAGTTGCTGTGATCCTGAGCAAGAAGAAAATTGTTGGGAAGTGTTTCAGTTAGTTATAAATTGCTTTTGGTATGTTCTGGTCAATAAAGACAAAAGAAAAAGGTGTCCACTCTTTTCTTGCCATGGCAGTAACATTTCTGACAATTCATTAGAAGATTCCCTCTCCATTATGCTTAATTTCCCTCCAGTAATTTGTTTCTACTTCTGGGAAAACCTGTCTCATTAGTATGTGTAGGTACAAACTTACCCATATTTTTCAGTACCACTACTGGGTAACCCTAAGTAATTCTCTTTGATGTGGCTTTATATGAAAGAAATACTAATTCTGTTATTTATAGTTGCAATGAGCTAACTAATTAATACTTAGTAGTGCTTCTGAACATATCTCTCTTCTCACCTTTCAACATT
This sequence comes from Platysteira castanea, assembly GCA_013397175.1. Taxonomy (NCBI): domain Eukaryota; kingdom Metazoa; phylum Chordata; class Aves; order Passeriformes; genus Platysteira; species Platysteira castanea. Next base: position 356,888 of record VYXC01000508.1, read on the forward strand.
TTGGCCACTACTCAGTTTCCTTCATGTTATCACTGCCTTCACACTAGCTGAAGCACTCAGAACCATAACTAATCTGACAGGGAGATGTCTAGTGCTACATGAAGAAGGGCTATTCATGCCATTGCCTGTGATGTGATACCTCCAGTCGTGCATCTCCAAATGATGTTGGCTCTGCTTCCACTGTATCATATTGACAGTTCACACCCTGCTTGATGTTCAACTGATACCATAGGAAAGCCTTTTTCCACCTGGACTGCTTTTCAGGTTTCTCTGTCTAACTGGATGTCTGCACTGGGGTTAGGTCTGACTACAGACAGCATTTGTACTGAATGGACCTTGCTAGAATAACTCTGATGCATCCTTAAAATACTGACATTAATTTTCAGCCTAAAAGTCAAGCTGAACTACAGCTCTATTCATCTCCCAGTTCTTCTCTTAGGCCAAGGTTCAGGACCTGGTATGCAACATTGGTGACCTGGCACAATCCATAGCTTAGTTTTAGTGGTATATAGCCTTATAAACCATTTTTTCCATTCATGTCAATATGAAACTGCACTTATATATGGGCTCAGGTGCAGCTGAGAAAAATCTCAGGTTCTTTCCCAGGAGACTTCCCAAATGCTCATGAGTTTGATGCAACCATCTGGTGGGTTTTCACTCACAGAAATCCAGGACTTTGTGTCCGCTTGAAAGCTTCAAACCACATTTATTGTAAATTCATGGAAAAAAAAACCAAAAAAACCACAGGCTGGTAAACTATTACATCTCAGTGTAAAGAACTTGTCCAGTGATGAGCAATCAGATATTGACAAGAATATCTAAATAAGCAACAACTTCTCAATATAAATCTCATTAAATAAAAAAGAAAATTATTTCCATATTTACAGATTATAATGCAAATGGATCCTTAAAGCATTATTTTGTATTTAGCGGGTTTATTTCTTTGAAATAAAAGAGAAATGGCTTGAATCTAAGAGTGTACTTTGGAAGCAGCTTTCTAGACAGTCTATGTTACCACCAGTGAAAAGACAAGCAGCCTCCCCTCGATCACTGCTCTGCTTCTTCGGTCATCCAGGCTTTCACCGAAGGGCTTCTGGTACCTCCACCTACAAAACGGGTGGGAAGGGCATTCATTACATTTGCTGTACAGTCTAGATGGCAAAACTCCTGAAATTCCTGCCAGACATAGACTGCTAAGAGCTCTGTACTACACATTATGTCCCATAACAAGACTGAGCCTGGGAAAGTACCCCACTTTCTGTCAAAATCACAGACAGAAATCACTGGGCAGAGATAAGCCCAATCAGAGGGAAGCCTCTTCCCAGGTGCTTTAAGATGCTCACGTTTCTAAGATTTATTTTTTTTTTTACTAAATNCTTTCTTAGGGAGCTTTGGGGAAGACCATGGTGAGCTTTTAGGTGACACATAAGGTGAGGACCGAGGTGTCCCCTTCTGCAAAACTTTGGTCTTTGGACTGATGGCTCCGTCACAACCTGACTCTTGTTGCCGCTGCTCCTGCATACGCTTTTGCCTTTGTTTATCCATATTTCTTGTCAGGATACTTGTCATGCTCATTCTTGGGCCAGCAAGGTCAAAGTGGTACCCCAGCTTTACCAGAGTGGTGTTCTCTTTCAACAGTTTGACTATGTCCATTTCCACCTGGCTGCCCATGATGTGCCTTTGATTGTGGAACCGCAGTTCTGTTAGAACCTTGTTATGCTGCAAAGCTCTCATGATGGCCAGCACGCCTTTGCCTGTGATAAAATTTGACTCAATATTCAGACTAGTTATATGCTGATTTACCTTTAACATACCAGCAATAGCTATTGCCACGTTGTCATCAGCATGGGTGTTGGCCAGGCTGAATGACTTAACCACTGTGTTGTCCCTCAGGGCTTGAGAAAATTGTATAAGCATCTGTGAAGTGATGTTTTCAATGTTGTTCAGATTGACCTCTGTGGTGTCAGGGTCATTGCTCCTAACCTTTTCCAAAGCATCTTCAATAACTGTTGGATTTCCACAAGGGTGGATGGCACTGCTTTTTAAGCTGCAATTATCGCTGTCTTTTCCATCATGGCCATTGAGGAAGTTTTCACTGTCCTTTGCACCATTACACTTCTTGTGTCTGATGTGGTCAGAACACCTGCCATTTTCCGATCTTTCACCAGCTGCAGCATTTTGCCCTTCCTCATTCTCATCATCACTCTGATCTTCATCTTCCTCATCTTCTTCATCATCCTCCTCTTCAGTATATGCCTCCTCAGACACTTCACTATTGCTTTCTGTGAAACATTCTTCTTGGAGTTCTTCTGAATTGTCTTCTTCTTGCTCAGAATCCTGAACAGGAATGTAGGCATGGATGTTAAATGTGATTGAAGTAATGTAGCTACTGCCTTTCAGCACAGGAACAATTATACTGAAACTATATAAGTTAATATTGAAAGCTAAAAACAAGCAGGTACAGTTAGGACTACAGAAAATGTCTCTCCTAACACCTTTTTAACATTATTTCCTTTACATTCTTTAGAAAATGCTTAGCATAAATTGCAACCATTTTACCAACGTCAGTGATTTCTGCCAAGAGAAAACTTGATACAAGGTATTACGACACAGACATACTTCATGTTTTCTATGTGTTGGCATGTCCACAAGGNAACTGAGCTTGTGCTATATTTGGGGCACAATCAGTTACTGAACTAGGGTCTCTTACCCGCCTTAATTGCTTTATGCTGCTTGCACGAATTGCTTCCATAAGGTTGTCATGGAGAGACCTTTGTGGGGTGGATGGCCGAGTGGAGGGTCGTGAACCTTCCTCTGATTTTCTGTCCGAGACCGATTTTAGAGAATCTTTAATTTCTTTCAATATGTTATTCTCATGTTTTCTGCTTTTTTTGCCTTTTTTCTTTTTCTGTCCATTAAGTAAGGCTTTTTTTGAACTTTCTTGCTGTTTGATGACTTCAGCTATATTCCTGGTTGGTGCCTTCTTCTCTGGAATAACTGGAGGAGGGGGAGGTGGGGGCGGGGGCGGTGGNAGCAATAGCTATTGCCACGTTGTCATCAGCATGGGTGTTGGCCAGGCTGAATGACTTAACCACTGTGTTGTCCCTCAGGGCTTGAGAAAATTGTATAAGCATCTGTGAAGTGATGTTTTCAATGTTGTTCAGATTGACCTCTGTGGTGTCAGGGTCATTGCTCCTAACCTTTTCCAAAGCATCTTCAATAACTGTTGGATTTCCACAAGGGGGGATGGCACTGCTTTTTAAGCTGCAATTCTCGCTGTCTTTTCCATCATGGCCATTGAGGAAGTTTTCACTGTCCTTTGCACCATTACACTTCTTGTGTCTGATGTGGTCAGAACACCTGCCATTTTCCGTTCTTTCACCAGCTGCAGCATTTTGCCCTTCCTCATTCTCATCATCACTCTGATCTTCATCTTCCTCATCTTCTTCATCATCCTCCTCTTCAGTATATGCCTCCTCAGACACTTCACTATTGCTTTCTGTGAAACATTCTTCTTGGAGTTCTTCTGAATTGTCTTCTTCTTGCTCAGAATCCTGAACAGGAATGTAGGCATGGATGTTAAATGTGATTGAAGTAATGTAGCTACTGCCTTTCAGCACAGGAACAATTATACTGAAACTATATAAGTTAATATTGAAAGCTAAAAACAAGCAGGTACAGTTAGGACTACAGAAAATGTCTCTCCTAACACCTTTTTAACATTATTTCCTTTACATTCTTTAGAAAATGCTTAGCATAAATTGCAACCATTTTACCAACGTCAGTGATTTCTGCCAAGAGAAAACTTGATACAAGGTATTACGACACAGACATACTTCATGTTTTCTATGTGTTGGCATGTCCACAAGGGGATATCATTTGGACCGTTGACAGCAGAAACATAAGACAACAATTTCAGAATGGACATGAGCAACAAGCTTCTTCATTTCATGAAGATTAGACATCTCAGACTCCCTTGCATAGGTTAGTATGTCTAAAAAATTAAAGGTTGCCATGATTTAAAATACAAATAGTGTCTGCATGCATAATCTTGTATACCAGCATGCAAAACAATATAGAATTACAGAAGTCATGTCAAAAATACTCTGGATGTACAGCATGGGCTGTACATACTAATGAACTATTTGTGCAGAAAGGATTCAGATGCATTCCCACAGGTAACACGTAACCACATGTCAATAACCCCTGAATTTCTTCATGTTTGTCAAGAGCTAAGCTGGTGCTCACCCCCAGCTGTTGCAGGTCAGCTGCCATACTGTCAATTGTTATAACTCATTGTCTACAGAGCAAATGCATTGTTTTTCTGAAACACAAGGTTATTTTAGTGTGTTTGGTGAGTAACAGGAAGGCAAATTTGGAACCATGCCCCAAATCTCTGCTTGTTGCCTTTAGCAGTTAGCAAAAGAGAATTCTCTGCAGAGGAGCAGGAAGAGGTCTTCACCCCAGAAAAGCCTCACTCTCCACATGGAGGACTCCAGTAGTGTGGTGGGGATCTATGGAGTGTGACTGAACCCAGAATCTACAACAAACTTCAAATCTCTTGCTCAAAAATATCTTCCATGTCATTTTTGTCTACTGGAAAAACTCTAGGTGTCTATTTTTCTTTATAACTGCAAATGTTTATAAAATTTTGGATGAATTATAACTGTTCTGTATGCAGTACTTTAGCAACATTTGCGTTTTAATCTTTGTAAAATACTAGAGTGTATTTTCCAAAGTGAGTATACTCTGAGAGACACAGCGATTCTGTTTCTGGAAAACAAAAGCGTTACTAACAGGACAGCCTATTTTAGACAACCTGTGCAGTTTTAGGTTTGCCTAATTATCTGGCTCTGAAAATATAGAATTGTTAAAATGCATGGTACTGTTCCTCAATCGTCAGCAGAATTCTGTGTTGGGACATATGCAAAAAAGATGCTAATTGTAATGTTTGCAGAACTGTGACTCTTAATGAAACAGGACATTGAGCTGTTTCTGCCTGATGTTCCTGAGCATTCAGTGCCTGGGGGGCTTGCAGGGTCTGATTGCATTGGCCTGCACACAGAGGTCTTGCAGGATCCAGGCCCACTGCTTCTCCTGCAGAACACGTGCAGCAAGGCCCTTATGCTGAGAGATACTGTGCTACCTATACGCTCATTATGGGACTAAGATTTATATCTGTAGCTTCCATATATGTGTAGAGCTTTAAGACCTGAAAACACCAGGTATCCAAAACCCTGTCTTCATGGCTTTGATTTTATATCTCTAGGAATATATACTACAGATGAGCAGAAGGAGGTGCCTTTAAATGCACTGTTGATATGTTGAATGATGCTATATTTTTAAAAATCCACCTTTTTCTTT